>PVJH01037086.1:0-18240 GCA_004026705.1 Nesogale talazaci | reverse complement strand
CTGGCCACTTGCAGAGATAAGGTAGGGAGTGGGATGGAGTGGAATGAGAGTGGAAATAACTTTTCACGGTACGGTATCTTTTCACATGCTTTGGGTTTTGAGCCATGTAAAAGTTTACTTATTCGGGCTGAGCCCCGGTGGTGTAGTGGTTGTGCGCGGGACTGCGGCCCACTGGGACTGAGGTTCAATTCCAGCAGTGGGGCTGGCCTCACTACTCTCATCACCGGAGAGCAGTGATGCCCCCCCCTCCCAAAAAAAAAAAAGAAAAAAAAAGTTTACTTATTCAAAAACATGACATTTTAAAACTTTTTGTCTTTGAGCTGAGCCCTGGTGGCGAAAGTGGTTGAGTGCGGGACGGTGGCCCATGAGCTTGGCAGTTCAAATCCAGTGGTGGCTCTCAGGAGCGGCGCTGGGTGGTTCCCACGACTACCAGAGGGCAGTGATGTCCCCCCCCACAAAAAAAAAACCAAACAAACAAAAAAAAAACCAAAAACCTTTTTGTCTTTGAAACACCTGTTTTTTAAAAAAATAATATAGAACTATATAAAGTTGGAATAGAAGTCACGATTTCCTAATTTACCCTTTCCTATTAGTTTTCAAAATTTAATAAGTATCAGTTTTTAAATACCGCCAGAAATATTTTGATCTAGGCAAAATGTTTTCTTACCTGTAAAAGGCAATCTTACTGCAGTCCTTGAAAATATTTTTATCCACAGCTTCATCTTCAACACTAAGTAAAAAGATATTTTGAGAAATTTATCATTCCTGAACTTTTTAAAAAGAAAATGACATGAGCTTGGAAATGTCCTACAGTATAAAATCCTGTTGTGTCCCTCAGATAGCACCACAGCATGTCTGCTGCAGAACAGCATTCTTTCGTACATCATCTGAGGTGAACAACACATTTCACATTCTGAGACTGCCCGCAAGCAATGGAAAAGGGGCACTGTCTCTATCTTATGAACCGGGTGCAAAAAATGACAACTTGTAAGCTATCATGCTGACAAAAACTACACGTCGGTTTAAATGGAAAACAAAGAGTTTTTTACGGCAAATGACCAGGGAAGTTTTGGCAAATTGCTCTCAGGAGTCAGAACCACCCCAACCCCAACACCTCAGCACACGCCGTCCAGTTGGTTCCAATCATTGCAACCACTTTGCAGGGCTTACCAGGCCGAACTTCCTTATGGAAGCAGCCTGCTGCAACGTTCTCAGGAACAGAGGATGCGAGGGGAGAACTTTTGCTTAGCGGCCAAGTACTTACAACCACTGCTGCACAGAGAACGCGCCATAAACCACAAGTGGGGCTGACGTCAATTTACTGAGTGGGTAGCAGGTGGATCATAAACCTTACGCGGATTGGGTCCACTGGGGTTTAGGTAGAACAAGATTATGGAGAAGGATAGAAAGTATGGTAAAGGAGACAGAAAGAAAACATTTTTTTGAAGGAGACAGAATTATTTTCTGAGAATCAGCTGACCACCAAATAATGCTTTCTGGTACATGAACCTGATTTCTCGGGTTAGTAAAACTGAAGCTAGAAGGGAACTAGGGAGAAATAATAGAACTAGATGTGCAGTATATTGGTGGACTTACCAAATTCAATGATATATGAATGCAGACTTTGCTATGATGACTAGTGGAAATGCTAAAAATTCTTATGCCTCAAGAGGAGGAAAGGGGGGTTTTGAGGCAGGAAAGCCATAACATGGTTCTTTAACATTTGTTTATTCTAACTCAAGTACATCCCTTCGGCTTAACCACATTCCTTTCTTTTGAGCCTACGAGGAAAGGAAGCGAGATCATCTTTTTCTGTGGAATTGCTCAAAGTACATCCAGAACAAAGAGAAAAGGACATGCTTTACCGAGATGTCGGAGGCACTCAATGACAGCGTAGCAAGAACACGCAGTCACTCAGAACAGAGAAGAGATTTGGCCTAGGCCTCGGCTAGTTTCAGTCATAGCGAGCCCTCCTTTGGAAAGTTCACTCTCAAAGGAAAGAATCATGACCAAAAACTTTGGCTTCCATAGTGGCATGAAATTTTGAAGTAGCAAATCACCACCATCAAACATTGTCCTCACTCCCAGTTATTTATTTTAAAGGATTTTTTTTTTTTTTTAGAATATTCTTGCTGAATTCTGGGCTCTGAGGGAGATACAATGAGTTATATGCCAACTATCACAATAAGCTCAACAACATCCCTCCTGGTGAGCTGCCTCAACTCTGAGCCATCCTCTAGGGCAGAGAAGTGTTCCACAGGGTTTCCCAGGCTGCCAGCTTCTGGAAGCAGACAGCCTCATCTAACTCCTGCAGAGGAGCTGATGGGTTCGATCCACTGACCTTTATGGTTAGCAGCCCGGTGTTTGACCCAAGGTGCTATGAGGGCTCCCTTAATGATCACAACAGAACCTGACAAACGCTGTTAAAAGAGCAAGTGCTTTGTGCAAGTTGCTAGAATAACAGGAACAGACATTGGTGGGGAATTTCTTGCCTTTTAAAATGATGTTAACAATGTAGGAGACAAGGTATCTGAAAATCAAATTTCTAGAAGAGCAGCTTTTGTATTAGACGTGAATAGGATGCATGTATACTGCTACTTGAGTTTGTGTATTTAAATGATCATCTCACTTCACATCTATATACTCAACTTCAGGGGGAACATTAAATTGGCCAACATGTCTATGACTGTCATACCAGTTTTGATAGAACCCACATTTCTGGCTACATCAGAACACCATCTGTAATAAGAATAATTAAGACTTGATCTTGGCCACTATTTTTTTAAATCATTTTATTGGGGGCTCATACAACTCTTATCACGATCAATACATACTTCAATTGTATGCAGACCACATTTGCATATTTGTTGCCATCATCGTTTTCCAAACATCCTCCTTCTACTTAGGCTCCCAGTACCACTATTGTTTTTAATCAAGTGTACAAGATAAACAAACTTGTGAACTTGTTTCTGAATTTGAAGAAAAGCCTAACAAGCTTAAAAACGAATGTGTTTGAATTCTGATCACAATACTACCACTGCAGGGTGGGTTACTTGGATTCTAACAAGGTCGGTGGTTCAAACCGATAAGCTCCCAGGAGAAAGTGGCAGTCTGCTTCTGTGAAGATTTACGGTAGTGTCAGAAACCTATGCGACAATTTAGAGGGTACAGACTCCTTTTCAGGAAAAAAAAAATTACTCAGCGCTCCCTGGTAACCCCAAACTTTGGTACTACAGACCAGAATCCAGAATAAAGAGCAAGTATCTGCTTTCCAGCCTCGCAGGGGGGGCGGTATCTCCAATTTTGCGTAACACTAAGTCACCTGGAGTGACTAGACGGCCGTGAGTTTGGCTTTATGGTTTATGAGCCGGAATGACTTGATTGGTAAGCCTACTGAGAGGCTACACACTCTCTGGGGAACTTCAGAAAAAAAGATAAAATTGAGCGCGCGCACACAAAACCTGCAGAGAAATCGAATCGCTACAAAGACAATATTGCTGTCAGGAAGGATTCCCCTGCCGTCGGGGCTCTCGAGCGGGTCTTACAGGAGCGCTGGGCCTGCCTGTACCTGATCTCTGCTTCCTCCTTTGCGTCCATGGCGGCTCCGGAACGGGTGCTCTGTTCTCTGGCCAAAGGACTCGCTTTTAAGCGTCTAAATGATAACCGGTACTTCAGCACCGGCCGTTTCCCGGAATGGACTCTCCCCCCGTATCCGGGTGGGGAATCTTGCCTCTGAGACTCCAGGTACAAACCGGGGTTTTTACAGGGCAGTGTCGTTGTGGTTCGGTGCAGCTGAAGAGGAAACGCGCTTCCGCTGCGTGGTTTCAGAACTACAACTGCGGCCCGGGTGCAGGGAGCGTGTGCGCGAGCAGCCCCAGGGCGAAAAGCGAGAGCGTGAGAACCGGGCTTCACCCGCAAGGCCTCCCCGACGCGGGGGACGCAGGTGGGCTCCCCAAACATGAAGGCAATCAATCCTCTCCAGGCTTTTCATTTCGAGGAGGGGGCGGCCGACTGGGGGGAGGCTGCTGGTCTCAGATCACACTGCGCCACCATCACCCGTTCCAAAGCGGGGAGGGGCCTTTAAAAGCCATTTTCAAAAGTCCAGCACGAGTGCATGAAGCGACTCTCCTCGCCCCCGGCCCATTTCCTTCCAGCCGCTGCGGAAACACTTCCCCAAGGGAGAGCGGCTTTTCCAGGGCTGGGGCGAGCGGGAGGTCAAAAACACCCCGAACCACAGGCTGCACGAGGTGCTGGCCCGCTCCCCCCGAGCTAGGACCAAAGCGAGGCCAGAGGGTGTCTTAGCACCCTGACCGACGACCCAAGGTGACCACCCACTCGCCGCGGTGACGGAGGCGCGCGCGGAGCCGTGACGCCTCTCCGGGGGAGGAGCCCCGAAGTCACAAAACAAACAAGCCCCGCGAGGTTTCGAGAGCCCGGATGGTCCCGCCCCCACGCCGAGCCGGAAGAGGGAGGGGCAGACCGGAAGAAGGTGAAATGCTCTCGGTAGCTTGTGGTTGTGAAGATGGCGGCGGCTGCGTGGCGGCAGGTGTTGCCTGTCATGTTTCTTCTCCTGGGGGCGCACCCCTCCCCGTCGTCGTTTTTGGGTGGAGGGCCGGCACCGGTAGCTGCTGCCGACCGGTCCAAGTGGCACGTTCCGATATCGGTGGTGAGTGTTCGCTTCAAGAGCGAGTGAGCCCGGAGGCACGAGGGGTGGGGCTACGGTGGCCCAAGGAGTCCATGAAGCGTTTGTAAAACTCCGCTCTCCGAAGCGATGGGTTTGCCGGCGGCGTCTCGGTCGCTGGCCAACCGAGACCCACCCCCCTGGAGCGGCAAGCCACGCGTGGCTCGGAACAGAATAAGCAGAGTGGCGGGGCCACTTCCGCAGTGTAGGAGGGACGGGGCAGCTTCTTATCGCGAAAGCCGGAGCCCGCTTCCTGCCCGACTTGGGACTCAGGCTCGGCGGGTAGTGCGAGCGAGGTGCTTCCACGGAATCCAGGGTGTCTGGGTTGGCTAAGAGGCATCTGTCTCCTTGTTTCTTTCTGGCCCCAAGTTGTTTGAGTTCCTTTACACTTTGACATCGTTATTCTGGCCTTGCCTGTGTGATTCGGCTCTCCTCTCTATGTATTGTAACACAAGGAATAGCATTCTAAAACGGTGTGTTGTCAGGCTCAGCCATTTGTTCGGACAGTTGACTAGCCAGGTTATTTCTGTTTCTGCCCTGCATTAAGCACTTGAGTCACTGATAAGTATAGTTAGCCCTGTGAGCAGCCCAGAAGTGATGCAGGCAGAGGTGCTGAACAGCTTTGGCCCTGTAGAGCAAGTTGGCCCTTCGCTTTCATTATGTCCTGCTTACGGATGGAGGCACATCGTATGTGGACCTTTCTATGGCAAACTGTATAGGTTTTGCTCACTGACTGTCATCAGGTTGTCCATATTAGATTGTAACTGTAATTAGTTTTTTTTTTTTTTGGGGGGGGGCATCACTGCTCTCTGGTGGTGGGAGTAGGAGGCCCAGCCCCACTGCTGGAATTGAACCTCCGTCCCCGTGGGCCGCAGTCCCGTGCACAACCACTACGCCCCCGGGGCTCAGCCCCTGTAATTAGTTTTTTGTTTTGTTTTGTTTTGGGGGCATCACTGCCCTCTGTTGGTGGGAGTAGGAGGCCCAGCCTTGCTGCTGGCTTTGAACCTCCAACCCAGTGGGCTGCAGTCCCGCGCACAACCACCACGCCACCGGGGCTCAGCCCCTAAAATAGTCAATTTAGATTTGAAAATATAACTGGTTTTCTCAGAATGTCTTTGAAAAATGAGGGTTCATTCGAGGCAATGATTAGTAAAGGGAATGAACTGGTTAAAGCCTTTGACCCCACCTCCCTTAAATATATAAGCTAAATTGGGAGTTCTAACAGCTTCAATTCTTGACTCCTTACCTGTGGGGAAATCATTTCGCTGCACCACGGGCCAAGTCCTGCAGATTGGATACGACTGACTTTTACTAAGAGGAGAGACATTGATGTTTTTTGTTGGTGACAACACATTGGAATGTTTTATATTTTATTGTTTTTTGGGCATCACTGACTCTGGTGGTCGTGGGCGTTAAGAACCGCCGTTGGATTTGAACCGCCAAGCCCGCGGGCTGCAGTCTCGTACTCAACCACTTATGCCACCGGGGCTCAGCTGTTTTATATTTTAATACCAGCTATTTCTACCTTGAGACTTAATGGTGTGATGCTAATTGTCTTTCTCTTTGCAGGGGAAGAATTATTTCAGTTTTGGAAAGATCCTCTTTGGCAACACTACTATCTTCCTAAAATGTGAGCTTTTGAATTTCACGAAGTTTTTATTGATGTTCTGGAATCATCTTTGAACTTTTAAATCATGTGTTTTCTACCTTGAGTGGATTACTGTCAACCTTTTTTTTAAAGTTTAAGAACTTAAAAACAATTGTGAAATATATGTAATGAAACATTCCAATATTTTTATGTGACATTGACTACATTGTTCAACAGTCACCACTGTCCATTTTCAGATGTTTTCATCACTCCCCTCCTACTCTGTCAAAACCAAAACCGAAACAGACTCACTCATTGGTTCCAACTCATACAGACCTTATATGACACAAATGTAGAATTGCCCCTGAAGGGTTTCCAAAGCTGGTTTTTTTGTTTGTTTGTTTTTTTTTGGCATCACTACCCTCTGGTGGGAGTGGGAGGCTCAGCCTTGCTCCTGGAGAGCTGCCCAAAGCTGTAAATCTTTATGAACTCGGAGTACCACTTGCTTCCCCAGGATGACTGAGGGGTTCAAACTGCCATCCTGTATGTTCGTAGCCAAGCGCCTTCAACTTGCACTGCCAGAGCCCCTTTATCGGTATCAATTAACTGAAGCAAATTAAATTTGGCCCTTGTGCATTTGCCTAGTCTGAATATTTTATATTCTGCCACACCCACTGCCTATTGAGTCCGTTCCCAATAGCACTGCTTCTTGGGGTTTCCAAGACTCAGTCTTTGCAGGCAGCCTGCTCTTTCCCCCTCAGAGCAGCTTTGCACCTCAAGACCTTGCAGGATTAAACAACTCAGCACTTAACCTACTGCACCACATGTAATTGGGATCATACAATGCTTTTCTTTTTGTATCTGACATAATTTAATCTAAGTATTGTTTTCAGGGTGCATTCTTGCCCCGGCATGTAGCAAAACTTAATAACTCTTTATGGGGAAATAATATTCCATTGTAGATGTTGATCAGTTTATCTACAACTTGGAGTTACTAACCAACCCCTGGAAAACGTTAACCTTTTAAGGTTCATAATAACAAATAGGTGCACATCAAACTAATGTTATTGCTTAATCGTTTGCTTGGTAAGTCACAGTAGGTCTGTGAACAAGAAGAAGACCCTTTTGAGACAGATTGAAACTGGCTGCAGCAGTGGGCGCAAATTTAGCAACAATGGTGCCACACTGGGCAGGTTAAGTCCCGCTGTGCGTAGAGTTGTTGTCGCCTGGAACCGCCTGGCACCGATACCAGCAGTTAGTACCGCTAGCTGCCAAGTGCGGAGACCTGTAGGCCCTTGGGCTCCTTCAACAACTCTGATGCTCATTATATTTATTGTATCTAAAAGTGTTTCTTTTTTTAAAAAATGCATAAAAATTCCTCTGTATTCTGTATTTTTGCACAAATGAACATGCACATTGGTTGTCTTTATAAACCATGCAGCCCTTAACATGATAGTTTTCCTATATGCTCCATGCTCATTGTGTGCACGTGCAATATTCTTGCATGGGTGCGGAATATGCTAAAAAGCATGTACTAAGACATGTTTGACTGACAAAAAATGAACTTTACATAGCTTCAACTTAAAGACTTAGAAACAGAACTTGCTTTTAGTCTGGGGACTACCTGTACTACATTCTGTTTATTCATTCACCCATTCAATCACCTGTTGATGGATTGTTTCATTTGGTTGTGGTGAATAATGCTGCAAGGAACATTAGTATACAAATATCTGTTTGCATTTCTGCTTTCCAATTGTGTGTGTGTACCCATGGATGTGTCTGTATAACTAGGCATTGAATTTCTAGGCCATAAGGTGGTTTTATGATGAACTTTCTGAGGCACTGTGAAATTATTTCCATAATAACTGCGCCATTTCATAATCTCAGAGGCAGTGGGTGAAGACTGTAATTCCTTCATGTCCTCTTCAAACTTGCTGTCCTTTTGTCTGTTACCACCTATCCAGCGGCGGGTAAATGTGTATCCTCTTGTAACTGATTTGCATCTCCCCAATGACTGGCAGGGCAGTGGTTCTGTGCTGGGCTGCTAACCTAAAAAGCCTGCAGTTAGAATCCCCTGGATGGCCTTTCTCCTCCTCAGAGGGTTACAGCCGTGGACAACCCACAGGGTTACTGCCCTGTCGGCTCGCTGTGAGTCATTAGGGACTTGGCGGCGAAGTGTTTGTTTGTTTTTTGAATGATTAATGATGTTGAACACTTTTTCATGCACTTTGGCCCTTTTGTCTTCCCTTCCTCCATCATATTTTACCAATTTCCCTTTTATTGTGTATCACCTGCCCCTTCATCCAGTTAACACTCGACTAACCTCTCGCCCATGACTTCTCTTTCCTTCCTCCCACTCCCACTTCTGATAACGTCAAAGAATATTTCTTGCAGGGGGGAAAACCTTTTCTTGACTTTTTATAGTGGTGACCTCATGCAGTATTTGGCCATTTGTGAGTGACCGATTGCACTCAGCATAATACCCTCCAGGTCCATCCATGGCACGAGGTATTTTGCAGATTCATCACGAGGGTTGGATTGTGGATGCACCAACATTTAGTTTTTCCTGCCCCTGTGGGGCGTATAGGTTATCTACACTTTTTGCTATTGTGAATAGAGCTGTGATGAGCAGGGATGTGTGTGTATTCCTTTGTGTCACAGCTCTGACCTCTCTAGCAAGTGGAGGCGTCGCTGCTGCGTAATGCCGTCTTTCTGGTCCCAACATGTGGAGCAAGCGCCATAATGCTTCCCATTGTGGGGGCACCACTGTCCAGTCAGCCCTCCCCGCAGAGGAGGAGGAGACCAACGGACGTGTGTGTGTTGGTTTTCTACCCTGAAACTTTGCTGTATTAAATTGTCAGCTCTAGTAGCTTGCTTTCTTTTTTAAAATCATTTTATTGGGGCTCTTGTCAGAATTCTTACAACAGTCCAGTCATCAATTATCTCAGGCATATTCATGCATATGTTGTAATCAGTATTTTCTAAACATTTACTTTCTATTTGAGCCCTCGGTGTTATCTCTTCATACCCCCTCTTCCCCCCACTAGTAGCTTTCTTGTAGATTCTTTAAGACTTTGCATATACAGGATATGCTGTTTGTGACTAAGGAACAAACAAACAAACCTAAACTCACTGCTCTGAAGTCACTTCTGACTCAGCAGCCCTGTAGAGCAGCCCCTGTGGGTTTCTGAGACCGTCACTGGTTCTCGGAGTGCAAAGCGAGGTCTTTCTCCTGCCGAGGGGCTGGTGGTTTTCAATTGTAGACCTTAAACTCTTAGTTGCCCAATGGGTAACCACTATCCACCAGGGCTGCCTCTTCCTTCTTTTTTTTTTGGAGGGGGGCATCACTGCCCTCTGGTGGTGGGAGTAGGAGACCCAGCCTTTGCTCCTGTGGAGCTGCTGCTGGAATTGAACCTCCATCCCAGTGGGCCGCAGTCCCGCACACAACCACTACACCACTGGGGCTCAGCCCTGCCAATTCCTTCTTGATTGAGATACCATTTCTATCTTTTCCTTGCCTAATTGCTCTCAGGCTTATTAATACAATATTAAGTAGCACTGGTGGGAGCAAGCATCCTTGTCGTCTTCCCACTCATAAGGGTCAGTCTCAGTCTTTCTCCACTGAATAAGATGATGATATTGTTGGGTGTCCAGAGTTGATCCTGATGCTCAGCGACCTTGTGGGCCAGAGTAGTCTGCCCTCTCCAGAAGGTTTTCCTAGGCTGTCATTTTATTTCCAGGACTGCTGTAGGGGATCAGGCTCAACCAGGGCTCCTAAATGTGACCTTAGTTGTGGGTTGTTCATAAATGTCCTTTATGATATTGAGGAATTGCCCTTTTTATGTATTTATTTTTAATTATGAGAAGGTATTGACTTTTACTGAGTTTTGCTGTCAATAAAATTTAAGTTTTGGAGTTTACTAGCCTAGCACAATCCAGGGGCCCTGGTGGCACAGTGGGCTAAGCATCGGGCAGTCAGCAGATCAAAACCAGCAGCCGGTCTGTGGGAGAAAGAGGAAGGCTTCTGCTCCCATCAGGAGTTCCCCTCTCAGAAACCCGCAGGGCAGTTCTAGTTGTCTTCTGCCCTACAGGGTCGCTGCGAGTTAGAACTGACTGGAGGGTGCAGAGGGGATTCTCAACCTTGGTCTCTTTTCGCACCTGTAGTATACAGAGTCCTTCCTGTCACAGAATGGTCTCCAGCAGTGTTTCCAAAAGTGCGCTCCTTTCCGTGACTGGTCTGTGGAATGCTTGTGTGGACTTTATTTTCTTCCCTTTGGTGGACACTCGGTCATATCTCAGTTGAATTATGTTTAAATGTGTAAGTTGTTCTTAAGTCATAGAGATGCCACCAGTTTACTTTTGCCTGCTTGTCACATGTTTGTTCAACACACAACCCATGTTTGTCAAGCAGTTGGCTCTGAAAGAATGTATTCACTTGGGCTTGCATTTGTAAAAAAAGACTTTACAACACCTGGACCTTTTGAAGAGGAAGCCCAGGGCTATTTTAGGGATTATGTGGAACAAAAGCAGTCTGTCCAGTGGGAAAATCAGTATATTTGAATCGAAATTATTCCATTGTGTATTGAAGGAAAACTTCCTGTTGAGAAACTGCCTTTATTTTAGAGAAGAAATGATCATGCGCTGCCGGTCTGTCATTGGGTATAAAAATCCAAATCACCCACGCTTACTTCTATGCACACCTCGCCATGAAAGGGTAAAATTGCAAGTCATATTCGGATGACCTTATTCTTTTAATTCTCTAAGTAGTTACTGGATACCTATTATGTGCTAGGAGTGATTGAAAAGGTCCTCTCATTTCAACTTAATAGTCCAGTGAGATTGAAGGAGGAAGTTGGAAAGGCTACAAAGCAAACTCACTGCCATCAAGTCTAGAGCAGCTCCTGGCACCCCTGCCTCTGGGTTTCCAAGACTTTCAGTCTTTGTGGGCTCAGAGAGCCTTGTCTGTGTCTTCCAGGAGAAAGATGAGGACTTAAGCTGACCTTGCGGTTTAGCGATTCAGTGTAGCCCACTCCGCCAGGGCGCTGTGAAAATGCCATCTGACTAACGACTTAAACTCGTTTTAAATTAAATCAACGGACACACTGGTCTTTATTGCCAGAGTGGCTACATGCGAGGCCAGTAGTTTGAAACCACCAGCAGCTCCTCAGGAGAAAGATGGGCTTCGACCTCCCATAACGAGTTCCAGACTCGGGCACTCCCTGGGGCGCTCTGTCATCCTGTAGGGTCGCTGTGCGCCGGCATCGACTCCACAGCAGGGACTTCGCTTTTGGGCTGACTGGGTGTGGATCGCTTTTTAGGTGTAGGTGCTTTTTTGAACTCGCCTCATAGATAAATAAGTCTGCTTTGGGGTCTGTCTTCTTACAGTGATTTGTTGGGTATTTCTCCAAACTATACAAGTTGCCTATTTTAAAATGTCAACATTGCATTGTGGGGGGAGGATTTGAGGGTTAGTTGCTGGGTTGCAGCTGCTCCCACAAGGATGTCCAGCCTTGAGCGCCCCAGGGAGGGTGCAGGGAGTTGGAAGTGACTTGATGGCCCTGGATTCGGTTTAGCACTTTCATCACTTTGTCCCTTAAATGTCCAAACAGTCCTGTGTTTAAATCTGTAATTGCTTGGGGTAGACTCCTGTCCAGCTTGCTTCTCTCCAGGCGTGGACTGTAGGTACATCCCTCTGTTGCAACACTGTGCAGATTTGTGCAGCGTTTGCTGCTGTTGTCTGTCTTTACCTCTTGCAGACTCCTAATATCTTCTTGTAGGCAGGGCCATTTTCACAGTCTCCTAATACTTGCATTCAGTGGTGCAAGCGTTACCTTTTACCAGAATTACTAGTAACACTTGTGTAGCCAAGTTTGCTTGCAGAGCTCCTGTTTAGGAGATGATTTCTTAAATGTACCGGCTCTGTAGTCGTGCTTCTGATAACTCACAGCCAGATTGCATTATATATTTATCATGTTGGTTGATTCTGTTAAACATGTGAGGCTTTTGTGTGTTTTAAGAGGATCTTGTAAATATGTGCCGGCTACTTACTAACTGTAGAAAGCAATTTAACTCACGGGAGGAAGCATGTAATTAGGTCTGGTGACAAAGGCACCTGTCTGCAGCCACCGTGATCTTTATCACAGCTGGGTAAAGTGGGTGATCTCCAGTGTGACTTTCCTTTAGTAAATGCAGGCAGAGGTAAAAGGGAACGTTTATTTCCCCAGATGATAGTAAATAGTCTGAGTGAGAATTCTATTCCCAGGTGTTCTTACTATCGCCTCTGTGCACTAGAATCATGTGTTCCAAATTATTTTAAGGAGTTGGGAGGCTTTTCATGATTTTCTGTGGTGCATAGGGGCTTTCCTTAAGGTGGGCTTTGAAAAAATCAAATACTCTTGTCTTTGCAATTCTTATGCCTGCCTCTCCCAACCAGGATTATTTTCTGTTCACTATAATTCCTGTCTAGTGTTGGTATTTTTGAAGGTCCACGCCATGAATTTTGCTGCCAGTAGAAGTGCTTTTTTTCGATCACTGACAACTCTGAGTACTGCCTTGTTACTCCTTGCCCCTAGAACCTTGTAAAAGGGTCAGTTATGACCTGTCCACCATGTTCGCCCCTTTGGTGTAGCCCAGTGTGGTGCAGTGTTTGCACTCTCAAGTGCTCTGCTCAGTAAATGTCTCCGGATGTTTTTGAAAGATGGACTTTAGGGCTGAGCCCCGGTGGCGTAGTGGTTGTGCGCGGGACTGCAGCCCACTGGGATGGAGGTTCAATTCCAGCTCCTAGGAGCAAAGGCTGGGCCTCCTACTCCTACCACCAGAGGGCAGTGATGCCTAATTAAAAAAAAAAAAGATGGACTTTAACCTAGGACAGCTTTATCACTTTCAGACTTTTTCTTTCTTTTTCATGTCAGACGGGCAATGTGCCTGTGTTGTAACAAGGATTATGGAAGGCATGTATCACACAAACACGTGAAGACCCAATCATCACACTTATGAACCGAAAAAAGATCGTACCAGATTTTTTCTAATAGAGATTCAGAAATTGAGTTTTAAGGTGTCAAGAATAGATCAGTTAAGCTTAAGAATGGCTTAACTGATGCTCCCCCCACCCCCCCATCACTGCCCTGGTGGGAGTAGGAAGCCCAGCCTTGCTCCTGGAGAGCTACTGCTATATTTGAACCGTCAACCCTGTGGGCCGCAGTCCCGTACACAATCTCTGCGCCACCAGGGCTCAGCCCTAGCTGATGCTTTTTATGAACAATAAAACTACTGTCGTCTGGGGCTGAGCCCCGGTGGAGTAAGTGGTTGCGTGCAGGACTGCAGCCTGTGGGCTTGGCAGTTCAAATCCAGCAGCGGCTCTCAGGAGCAGCACTGGGTAGCTAGCTCCCATGACCACTAGAGGTAGTGATGCCCTTCCCCCCCACCCCCCAAAAAAAAACAAAACAACACTACCGTCGTCTGAAGAATATTCAGTTCTTTTAAAGTGTATTACTTTATTTCTTATATTTTGGGAAGGAATTGTGTTTTGAGTATCTCTCACTTAGGTCTGAAAATAAATGGCCTATGGGAAAAACATTTAGGAAAAGTGCTTTGTTTGTGAATCATCTTTATATGTAAACATTTCTTCTTTTATAGTTGATGGAGAGCCTTGTGATCTGTCTTTGAATGTAACCTGGTATCTAAAAAGTGCTGACTGTTACAATGACATCTTCATCTCTAAGGTAACGATCACAGAGTTAGAGACTTTTTTTATACTTGGTCCTAATCTCTTAATATTATAGGGAAAACAGTGTCAAGTATAGCTCTGGGGGATCAAAGCTAGAATTTGAATTTATTTTTCCTAATTTGCAGACTTCCTACATCAGCTGTTCTCAATTTTTTTTATATCAAAACTTTAAAGACGCTTAAAAATGATTGCAGTTTCCAAGGAATGTTTATGTGAGTTACTGAATTAGAAAATCAAACCGAGAAAATTTAGAAGGTTTAAAAAGGCATACTGCATCTAGATAATAAAATAATTTTGACACCTTCACCACGGATAAAGTTAAACTGCTGATTTTGTTTTAACTGCAAGTTTGTGTCTCTGAAGAATACAGTGACGACAGCTTGCTGTGCTAGACCTGGTTCTTGATCTGAGGCAGCAATTTTACCTACCTTTGCTTTTGCAAGTGAAGAAACCTCTTATTTTAAAATAATTTTGACCTCTCAGATCTTGAGTGTCATAGGGACCCCAAAGTGTTCACAAAGAACCCTCCGAGAACTGCTGTATTCAATAGATCCCTCCAAAATGGAATACTCAGGCCTTTTCTATTCTGTTTTCCATTCCCCGTTTTTTCTTTTTTTAAATACAGATTCTGCTTCTATTACTGAGGTTTCTTTCCAAAGATAATTTAATCTTTATGTTTTTGCTTAGGGGGCTTGAGTTCATTTTAATGGAGGTGGAACAATTTGAAGAGGGATGACATGAATGATAGTAGCACCTGGAGAGTATAGTCAATGGCACTGAATTTTACATGTAGAAGTTGTTGAATTGATGAATGTTTTGCTGTGTATATTTTTGCCAAAATTGGGGGGGGGGGAATAGTGTGAATGAGTATGAGGAAAAAGAAAATGTTCAAAAATTGATTGTGGTAAAGATGGTACGACTCTTCTTGATATAGTTGAACCATCAAATTGATGAAGCTCTAATAGAACTGTTTACTAAAAGAAAAAAATACCATCAGCCATTTCCATTTTTAAAAACCTAAGTCTTTTGAATCTCTGCCCAGTATTAAGGTTTCTCATTTTTTTGAGATGCCGTAGATCGCATTTTGCTTTTGTGACATAACACTATGTAGGATTGATAGAAAGGAAATAACATCCCCAGAATGCGGTTTGAAAATGTTATGCTCCTTTTCTGTTGATGGAGAGTGCAGCCATCAGTGTGGTACAGTGGTGGCCTGCTGCATGTTGCTGTGAGGCTGGAAGCTGTGCCACCAGGGGTTTACACTGCCAGTGGGGCCAACCGTGGGGAAGAGGTTTCAGAGGAGCCTCCAGACTGTGACGGACTAGGAAGAAAGGCCTCGTGATCTACTTGGGAAAACACTGGCCAGTGAAATGTTTTTGAGAACAGCAGAGCACAATCTGATACGTGCCAGAAGGTAAAGCCCTTAGCTTTACTGGCAAAGAGCTACCTCTGCCAAAATATAGCTGACCATAGTTACATGGAGGGAGGAAAGCTTCCAGGACCTTCATTTGCTGATGTGACACAAATCAAAATGAAGAGATGCAGCTGCATACATTCTTTATTAATTAGGCCAGGAAATGTACCAAGTTTGAATTGTGGAAAATTGGGAGTTTTCAAAAATGAAATGGAACACTTGACGATCGTTACCTTTGCATTAGTGAGTTGAAATTGACTGGCGTTAGCCATTTCGTTTCATTTGGTCTGTGCCAGGAATGACAAATTGAAGAGGAAGGGTATCATACATGTTGTTAAAAAGCACATTTCAAGATCTATCCTGAAATACAAAATTGTCCTAAAATAGGATAATATTTAGGCAACTGTGTGGAAGACCAGTTGTCTGTACCAACAAATTTGGAACCAGGTTCCTGGCTTTCAATAAGAAGTGATCCATAGACATCCATTTCCAAAGGAAGGTGACCTATCTAATGCAGATATTATTAAACACTATGCTTAAGAACACATGCGAGTGCAGTTAATGGTGAAGGTAACTGCAGTACGTTGACAGAATTTCCAGAGGTCCAGGCTGAATTCAGAAGAGGATATATGGAACAAGGGATATCATGACTGATGCATCAGTTGAATCTTGGCTGAACGCAGAGAATACTAGATAGGTGTTTGCTTGTGTTTTATTGACAGTGCAAAGACTTTTGATTGTTTGGATCATAACAAGTTATGGATAGCATTGTGAAGAATGGAGATTTCAGAACACAATTAGGCTCATGTGTAACCTGTATGTAGACCAAGAGAGGGTCACTTGAATAAAATAAGGGATGGACTACTGCCTTGTTTAAATCAGGAAAGGTTTGTATCGTGGTTGTCTCCTTTCACCATGCTTGTTCATCTTGTATACTGAATGGAAGATCTGAGAAGGTGGTCTCGAAGAAAGAGAAGTTGACATGAAGATTGAAGGAAGACTCTCAAAACCAGAGATGAGCAGATGATACCGCCTCACTTGCTAAGAGCACAGAGGAATCACTTACTGATAAAGATCAAAGACTAACCTTCAATGTGGAGTACATGTCACCATACCGTCAACATCCTTACAACTGAACCAATAAGCAGCATCCTGAGAAAAGAGGAAAGTTGTCAGAAAGATTTCATTTGATTTGGACCCACAGTCAATGCCTATGGAAATAGCAGTCAAGAAATCCAAGGCTGTATTTCACTGGGTAAAGGTTGTACAAAAGATCTTTTTTTTTTTTTTTCCCCAATTCCTGGAAGTACTGCAATACCAGGTCGATGTGTGGAGTGGATGGAACAAACTCTTATTCCGTCTCGGTGCTCCAAAAATCCATTTAATATACTGTCCTCGGATAGAGGACGTATCAGATATTAAACTGTTAAAGTGCTATCAAAACAAAGATGTTACTGTGAGGATTAAGACGCACCTGCTCCAAGCCACAGTACTTCCCTTTGTCCCACAAACACGTTGAGTGGCTGCTGACTCACGGCGGCCTACCTTGAAGGGTTTTCAGGGCTCTGGCCTTACCGAAGCAGGTTTCCAGGCCTGACTTGCAGGGTTGAACCGCCTCTGGGTCCTCCCTTTTGGCTAGTGGTTCAGCATATAACAGTGGTGATTTAGGTATCTTTTGCACTTTTTTTGGGGGGAAGGGGGACGGGCTTATGAATGGTAAACACTTTAATTTATTTTTCAGGGAGGAGATAAAGATAAAGATAAAGATAAAGACATATATTTGGAAACGCTTAAGGAAAAAAGTGGCTTGTCTGGGAAATATCAGACGTCGTCAAAAGTGTTCCAGAACTGCAGTGAACTCTTTAAACCACAGGTATTACTTGGTAGAGGTTGGAGGGAAGCAGAAGAGTGGAAAATGTAATACGTATATTTTTTCCTACCCACCTCCCATCCCCACCCCCACCCCCACCCCCAAATCCCCGTTAGCAGAAATTAGAAGCATGTTCTGATATGTGTATACTCATCCGCTTAGGAATTGATGAATCTTACAGTAAAAAGGACATGATTTCTTTTTTTTGTATAAGGGGCCTAGTCTGCTGATAATTGGAAAGAAAGGTCATTAGTATAGCTCTCTCATAGGCCTAGCATATGCTGTGGAAGGAATAATCTACCAGTTATATGTTATTAGGAATCCTATGTTTGAATCGTTTGTCTTCTTTTAGAGCTTAATAGCCGTAAACCTTAAGAAGAAACTGTTGGATTCCTCTAGCTTAAGCATGTGTCGCCTTTCTAGGGTTCTTTTTCCTTACCTAAAGAGTTTCAAGGGCTGAGCCCCGGTGGCGTAGTGGTTGTGCGCGGGACTGCGGCCCACTGGGACGGAGGTTCAATTCCAGCAGTGGGGCTGGGCCTCCTACTCCCACCGCCGGAGAGCAGTGATGCCCCCCCCCCCCAAAAAAAAAAAAAAAGAATTTCAGTCTGGGAAAGCCACAGAGACAGGTCTCTTTTGTCCTAAAGGGTTGCCATAAGTCAGAATTGACCCAGTGATAGTGAGTTTGGTTTTTGTTGTTGTTTTAAATGCCTGTAATGTCTGTAAGAAACCCTGGTGTGGGGCTTATCTGTTGGGCTGCAATCCACTTGGTTGACAGTTTGAAACCATTAGCACAAACTTTTAGAAGCCCCTTGTATATTTAGCAAAACTCTTGCCATTTTCAATATATTTCACATGCGTAGTTCTGTGACATTAACTTTAATTTGACATTTGTTTTATAGAGCTTTTCTGGAGATTTTGTACATCGACTACCTCTTTTAGGAGAAAAACAGGAGGTAATGGT
>PVJH01037085.1:0-18260 GCA_004026705.1 Nesogale talazaci | reverse complement strand
TTTTTATTTCCTATTAATAAAAAGTTCCTGAGAACACCAAAGAAAGGAAAGGCTACAGAAAAAGAAAAATGACAGTGAGAATAAAATGTCAGGCATACTAAATCAAACTAGGTTAGATGTGCAGCCAGAGAACAAACCTAGATTATTTGTCTGAGGTAGAGAAAAACTCTAAATAATTATACAGAAGGTTTATAGGTGAAACAACAGCATATGCTTTAAGTATCAACATGACATAGGCTACTTCTAACAAATCTGGGTGCCCAGCAATTTCCAATAACCAGATTTTCAAGAACCTTAGCCCTAGATTATATTACCAACCTTCTCCCATATCAACCAACAAACTGATGAGTTTCATCAAGTCTTCTAAAACAGCTTTTCTTTTCTTTTTTTTGTGGGCATCACTGCCTCTGGTGGTTGTGGGCGCTACCCAGCCGCTGCTGGATTAGAACCGCCAAGCCCACAAGCTGCAGTTCCGCACTCAACCACTTACTCCACCGGGGCTCAGCCCTGAAACAGCTTTTCTAAATGATGTCTTAGATGAAATGTAACAAATCTAAATACCTAGACACCCAGATAGTAAAATATTTACTCTCCCAAAATAGAAACAAAAGTGCCTTTTTGTGACTGGCTTACAGAAGATCTTTTTTCTCCTATGCTATGTGTTTCAGTAAATTCCAAATTTTCTACAGTGAGTATATAATGTAAAAATTAAGGAAACTACTGGAAAAAATAAAAGAGGCTGAGCCCTGGTAGCTTAGTGGTTGTGTGCAGGACTGAGGCCCACACGGATGGCGGTTCGAATCTGGCAGCAACTCTCCAGGAGCAAGGCTGGGCTTCCTACTCCCACCAGATAAGAAATAAAGCCTTGTTCTTTTCCAAAGGTAAAACAAGCTCAATTAGCTTCTTACCAGGTCTAATGAAGACATTTTCCACAGATAACATGGCTGCTATTGGAAGTAGTAGATCTTCACAATCCAGAGAAGCAGCCTTTATTACTGCACATGTCAGATGTGGAGGGAGAGGAAATTCCACCATAGATAAGCCCAACCTGGTCACATGGCCACTCCTTAACATAAAGAAAAAGTTCCTAAGTCTTCCTACTTTGGAAAAGTTACATAACTCAGGTCTTTTAAAATCATTTCCAGAAATTCAATTCAAGATAAACATTGAAGAAAAGGAAGACAAAGACAATAATTACCCTTGTCAACAGTCTTACTATATATCCAATAGGCCATCATATGAAGCAGAATAAAGTAATACAATACTAAAGTAGTAATTTTTTAAAAAGATAAAAATATTAAAGGGTTTTAAAACATTCATGGAAAAGGTAAGAATGGAATTTCCCCCAAGACTTTTTCAAGCCCCCACATAAGGTACTGTCACAGAGAGGTCACTGAAAAAAGGATGATGAAAAAATATCCTATCGTCTAACATCAGACAATTAGGAGAAAAAGGATATGAGCTTTCTTATGTACTCAGCGTAATATGGGTCACTGACACAGTATTCAGATATTATTATATAATACCAATATTAAACAAAAAGGTTTGTAAGGTTTTATGGAACACTTGTAAAATTCACAATAATGATAAAGACTGAAAAATTATAATTTCAGGTCAAATTCAATTTCAGGTTAAATTCAAAAAAATAATTTTCTACCAATAAAGAAAGGTATGGAAAAGTCTACTCAGAAACAGATTTGTTCCGGTGGTTGTTTTTCTTACCTGTCAATAGCATCACACTGGTAAAGTTGTTTAAGAGCTTCCAAAATGAGTCTCTCATTGGGTGGATCCAAATAGGGGAATCTGTGTGTTTAAAAAGATGGAATGAGAATTCATTCAAAGAACAAGGTAGGATTTTATGCGGCCTTGATGAAATTAACTTTAAAATGTTTTACTTCTATCTTTCAAGTTCTCTTTTCAAAACAAAGCAATCCAGGATTATGGTCAGCATTCAGCAGAGGAGGAGCTGTTTCTTTCTGAACAATTCTACATATTCGAGAAGCATCTCTCTTTGGTCCCTCTTAATGGGACACTTGCTTCATCTCTCTGCTAATTCTACCTCATTCCTCACCGCCAAGGCCACCTACTTTGTCCGATTACTCACTGCCATCAAGTCGATGCCACCTCATAGGGACCACTGTTCTTCAAGGGAGTAGAAAGCCCTGTCTTTCTCCCGAGTACTGGCTGGTGGTTTCAAATTGCTGCCCTTGCAAGCTGCAGGGTTTGCAATGCATAACCACTAGGCCACCAGGGCTCCTGCTCTCCCCTACAGTTCTATTAAAAAACAAAAAACAAAACTCAACTACTTTGAAGAGAACCATGAAATGTTTTGAGATAGAATGAAAAATATTAATCTTGCCAAATATTTGCTTTATGTATAGATGACCATGTGTGTACTTTCTGAAACCAAATTACGAATATAATGCCACTTGAAACCCAAAATGTTTCATCAAGCAGTTACTAAAAATAAGGACATTCACTTATATAACCATAATACCATTAATAAACATAATTACAAGTAACGTTTACAAAGCATATCATAGAAGTATATAGCACAGCATGAATTTACTTTTTTTTTTACCGCGTCACTGCCCTGGTGGGAGTAGGAAGTCCAGCCTTGCTCCTGGAGAGCTGCTGCTGGTTTTGAACCGTCAACCCTGTGGGCCGCAGCCCCGCACACAACCACTGCACCACCAGGGCTCAGCATGAATATGCATTTTTAAAATTGGGAACAACAATTATTTATCACCTACAAAAGGTAATTTGTTCCACCTTAAATGTTAAATTACTGGCACGACTTCTCACAAATAAACCATGGCTTTTATATTAACACTACAACTTTTTTTAGTACCAAGGAAATAATGTCTAAAGGTTCAAGACAAATTAATTCATGATCGTTAGGTTTTTCAAATATGTCTTTTTCATCATGTCCTTATCTATACTTGTTCTTGCTTTGGGGATGAAAATGGAAAAGGAAAGAAAAATATTTTCAAAAAATAATAATTGAGACTATTTCCTTTCTGAAATAGTCTTATGAAAACCATACTGTCTATCCAATATACTGTGCCTACCTCTCTCTCCCTATTCTACACATAACTGAGGAAGAATGAAAGTCCCTACTTCCTCTGGAATTTTGGGAACTTTTAGTATCTGGCAGGTCTTGTTTGTTTTTTTGGGGGAAGGCATCACTTGGCAGATCTTAATTTTTTTTTTTCAGGCATCACTGCCCTGGTGGTGGGAGCAGGAGGCCCAGCCTTTGCTCCTGTGAGCGGGAATTGAACCTCTATCCCAGTGGGCCGCAGTCCAGCGTACAACCACTACGCCACCGGGGCTCAGCCCTTAGCAGATCTTAAGATGGAAAAATAAGCAAGTATAAATAAAACTAAGTAATTCTTGTTCCTATTTTTCTAATACATACTCACACTTATTAGAAGCTACTTTTTATTCTTTGAGAATCTTAATTTTAAATTTAAGTTCATTTGAAAGTTTTGTGTGTGACAACTTAGGTTTCTTCTAGAGGCTCTTTTCTTTCTCTTTTAAAAAAATTATTTTATTGTGGGCTTATATAACTCATTACAATGCATACATCCATTAATTGTCAAGCACATCTGTACATTTGTTGCCTTAGTTTTTTTATTTATATATATGTTTTTTTTTTTTTGCCTTCATCATTTTAAAAACATTTTCTTTCTACTTGAGCTTTGGTATCAGCTTCTCATTTTTTCTCCTCCCTCCTCATGAATCCTCAATAATTTATAAATTACTATTTCCTTTTTTTTGGGGGGGGGGGCATCACTGCCCTCTGGTGGTGGGAGTAGGAGGGCCAGCCTTGCTCCTGGAGAGCTGCTGCTGGATTTGAACCTCCAACCCAGTAGGCCACAGTCCCACGCACAACCACTACGCCACAGGGCTCAGCCCATTTTTGTTTTGTGTTATAAGTTACTTTTTCATATCTTAGAATAACTGGGCTTCTTTTTACCTGTTTTTTGTTGTCCACCCCCCTGGGAGGGAGTTATAGATAGATCATTGTGATTGGTTCCTCTTCTCATCCTCCTCCTCGTCTCCTGGTATGGCTACTCTCAGTATCAGTCCTGAGGGCTTTATCTGTTCTGGATTCTGTTTTGTTTTTTTTTTCGGGGGGGGAGGGGGGCATCACTGCACTCCGGTGGTGGGAGTAGGAGGCCCAGCCCCACTGCTGGAATTGAACCTCCGTCCCAGTGGGCCGCAGTCCCACGTGCAACCACTATGCCACCGGGGCTCAGCCCTGGATTCCCTGTTTTTCCAGCTCTTATATGAACCCATGTACATGGTCTAGCCATATTTGTAGGGTAGAATTGGGGTCACGATAGTGGGCGGGGGGGAGGAAGCATTGAAGAACTTGAGGCAAGTTGTATGTTGCATCTCCTCCCAGCAATCCTTCTGTTAGGGGATGTCCACTTGCCTGCAGATGGGTTTTGGGTCTCTACTCCACACTCCCCCTCATTCATATTGATATGATTTTTTGTTCTGGGTCTTTAATGTCTGATTCCTGATTCCATCGACACCTCATGATCACACAGGCTGGTGTGCTTCCTCCATGTGGACTTAGTTGCTTCTGAGCTAGATGGCTGCTTGTTTACCTTCAAGGTTTTAAGACTCCATTCTATCTTTTCAAAACTGAACACCACCAGTTTTCTTTACCACATTTATCTTCAGTCATCATGTCGAGAAGGTGTGAGCATCATGCCAGGTCAACAAAATAAAGTGTTTCTGCTTTGGGTAAGTATTTGAGTAGAGGACCAATGTCCATCTGCTACTTTAATATTAAACCTATAAACACATAGATCTATTTCCACAGTGACATATAAAAATATATTTACATCGGTACATGTCTGTATTTAGACTTCTATGAATGCCCTTTGCTTCCTAGTTCTTGCCTCTGTTTCCTTTTACTTTTCTCTTGTCCCATTATCATGTCCAGCCTTCATTTGAGTCTGTTACCTTGCCCTTGATCAAGCCGTACCAGGCCTCCTACACTTCATCACCATCAATTTTAGATCACTTGTTGTTCCTTTGTCCCTGGGTTTGTTAACACTCACTTCCTTTCCCTTGCCTCCCCCTCTCCCATGTTCCCCTTGAACCATCAGTCCCATTGTTTTCTCATCTGGATTGTTTGTCCTGCCTATCTTAGCTATATAGACCTGAAGAGATAATAATATGCACAAAAACAAGACAGAGCAAAATAAAGCAACAAAAGAAACCAACAACCGAAAAACAAAAACAAAGAAAAACCTGTAAATAGTTCAAGGTCTGTTTGTTGACCTTTAAGAGTGTTTTTTCAGTTGAGTCTGATGGGGTGGCATGTCCTGATCCCGTAGTCTATTTTTGGTATTCCCCAGGGAAAGAAAGCCCTACATGTGGTGGGGTTAGATCAGGCACAATTCACGAATTATGTATCCAGGGCTTTCTTTCTCTTTGGTAACATTTATGATTATAGTTACAACTTCATTTATTACACAATCTACTCTTTCTAGGATTCAAATTTTCATTTAGGAAAATTTCTCATTTTATGATAATTATCACTTAATTTTTTGAAACTGGTTTTCCTAAAGTAACAACACATACCCGTAGCTCATCACTGCCCTCAGAACGCAGAGGGGCAGTCCTCCCCTGTTCTGCAGGGTCACTGAGTCAGCAGTGTCTTGAAGGCAGTGAGTTTGTGAGCTTCCTTCACTGAGAACGCATGGTCACTTTCCCCACATTCCTAGCCAGCTTAAAACTGCAAGTCACTATAAAAGCACTCTATCCTAAGACGCCAATAAATGATTTTTCATTAATAAAAAAAGTACTCTATTCTACATAACAGCTGACACAGTTTAACATTTGACTAATTTAACACTTGTTTTAGTCTTCACTTCATGTGCATAAATATTGTTTACCCAATACACCAAACTTAAGCTTGGTGAATGTAAAAAATGACCACACTGGGCTGAGCCCCGGTGGCGTAGTGGTTGTGCACGGGACTGCGGCCCACTGGGTTGGAGGTTCAATTCCAGCAGCAAGGCTGGGCCTCCTACTCCCACCACCACAGGGCAGTGATGCACCAAAACCAAAACAAAACAAAACAAAAATGACAACACATACACACACACAAAAATAAATGACTACACAGTTATGATTCTGTCTTTGAAAGGACATTTTACAATACTCGTCATAAAAAAAAAAGGCAACCAAAAATAAATACAAAAACCACCCAATGTATCACTAGAATTTGGGTCACATATATTCTCATCATGTAAACAGTGGGCACGACGGGGTCTAAAAAAGTATCAGCACATGGTAGCCCATAAGGCAAGGTGAAAACCACAGTAAGGGACAAATCTCAACCTTTGATTTTGGTTTATGTGATCCTACAAAGTTAGGTTAGCCTCAACTCTACAGGAAGGTATGTGTCAAATTGTTTCAAGAGAATTTTTGAGGAATAGCTGGCCCCACTGTAGAAAATGTTTCCCCTTTTCTAAGAGGTGTCTACGTACCTTATAACATCGTGTATGGCAAGGCACTTTAAAGTCAGAACTACAGATGTCAAGCTAGTTCTCTTAATCTCGGGGATCACATGATCAGGCATACACTGATTCCAAAAATCTTTACTATAGATCCGATAGCATTTTCCTGAGGAAGTTCTACCAGCTCGGCCACTTCGCTGTAACGCCTCACTCCTTCAGAGGAAAGAAAGGAGGGAAAAAAATGTCCTCAAAAAGTTTCTCAAATAATTTACTTCTCACCCCCCAAACCAGCTAGAAGCTCCTAGAAGCTGAACGAAAGATTTGCCAAGGAGACTTACTTTGAGATTGGAACCACTTCCAGGATGTCCAACCCTAATCTGGGATTGTGATTTAACTGCTTTACAAACCCACCATCTACCACGTATCTAAGAAGAGAGAAAACAAAGTAAGTTTCTAGAAAACAAGGACAAACTTCATTTTAAAGCACTCTGTTTCTTCTTTTCTCCTCAAGTCCCAACGACATAAAGCCTGTTCTGGCAAGGCTAAGAGGAGAGGGAAGAGACTGTCTGTTCCCATAAAGATTAACGGCCTCGAAGGCCACAGGAGCAGCTCTATTCTGTACTTCAGTCGCCACGAGTCGGAAATGAAGCAACCGCAGGGGCAGTTTTGTGTTTTGGGGGTGGGGGTGGGTAATCAGATGTGAAAGTTAAGTAACTGGAACCTCTGTAGCAGTGCTGGTATGAATAGAAAATGTCAAAAAGTTATGATTTACCATATGACCTACGGATTGCACCACAAGAATTGAACACACATATGTGGCCAAACACTTGCACATAAATATTCACAACAGTCAGTACTATTCCAAGTGGTCAAAAATTAGAAACAACCCAAATATTTTACACCAGATGAACAGCTAAACAATGCGGGTATGTACTCACAATGGACTAAACAGGGATGGAGTACTGATAACATGCTACATGAATGAGGCTCCACAACATTAATTGAAGGGAAAGAAAGGAGACATAAGAGGCCACGTGTGGTGGCACTTATAGGAAATATTCAGAATAAATAAACCCACAGTAACAGAAAGAAAACTGATGGGCACTCGGGGGTAGAAACAACACTCACTGTGCTGCTGCTGTTGCTGTGAGGTGGTCCACGGTTGATTCTGACTCAGTCGGACAGCCCCTCAGTACTTCCGAGGCTGTCACCTGAGCAGACCACCAGGTCCTTCTCCCACCGAGTGACTGAACGAGTCTAAACTGCCCACCTGTGATTAGCAGTCAGAACCATCACACCACAAGTTCCCCTGATTAATGAGAAGGGGGCTATTTGGAGCTGCTGAAAATGTTTTGGAATTAGAGAGAAGTGATGGTTGCACAAAACGGTGAATAAATATAATGCCAACACATCACTTGCTTTAAAAGTTAACTTTATTTTATTTGAAGTTCACCTCAACAAAACCCCAAACAACTTGTAATCTAACTTTAACTTTTCTTTCACATACTATTTTAGGACAAATAGAAAGTGAAGAAGAAAAGTAAGCTAAAGATAGCAGGCAGTCTATCATTCAAAAAGGAGAATTTATAAACACCTTATTTAATGACCTTGTCTTTGCTAGAAACAGAAAATTACAGGTCACTTTATTCAGCAAAACTGCTCGCGCAATCCTTTAGTGAAGCCATGTTTTAAAACTAAAGAAAAAGGCAGAGGAAACTAAGACTCCTCTCAGACCTGGGTGATCATTATACCCTTAAGAAATAACACAGGATTGGGGCTGAGCCCCGGCGGCGTAAGTGGTTGAGTGCGGGACTGCAGCCCGCGGGCTTGGCAGTTCAAATCCAGCGGCGGCTCTCAGGAGCAGCACTGGGTAGCGCCCACGACCACCAGAGGCAGTGATGCCCCCCCCCCCACGCACACACCAAAAAGAAATACACAGGATCTTGAAGGCTCAGGTTCAGCCTTCCAATGACAGATTTAGAACATAAAATATACTGGGTAAAAGAAAAGATAAATATCCAAAAGGGAGGTGTTTCATCATCTAACTGAACTTCACAAGAGCTGTCACCCCAGGTAAAAAACTTCCCAATGTTTCTCTGGAATTAACTCTAAAATTTAATGGCTTCATTTATATTATCTGAAAACGATATGAGATCTGCATGACAACAATGAGGTGGGGGAGAGACAGCAAAAGACAGCACAACACTTCCAGATAGAGTAAGGTGACCAGAAGTTCCGCTTTTTAACAATTTAGTAACATCCCGTGGCGTTTTGAAATAAAAATATATTACAATACAATTTTTGCGTTCTATGAAAATTTTTGCTGCTCCATAAAGACCAAATTTTTATTATTTTTTTTTCTTTCGTATCACTGCCCTGGTGGGAGTAGGAAGCCCAGTCTTGCTCCTGGAGAGCTGCTGCTGAATTTGAACCGCCAACCCTGTGGGCTGCAGTCCCGCACACAACCACTGTGCCACTGGGGCTAAGCTAAGACCAAATTTTTAATCAAGAACCCCACTCCCCACCCCCGGTCAATGGTGTCCCGCTTAAAATCTGGTCACTTTAAGAGAGACACTCTAGATGAGCAACCAAGTGGGACTGCAAGGAAAGCAGGGAACGTTTGGCCTCCTATCTAGTGAAATCCATGATCTCAAATTTGGGAAGAGAAAGTTTCAAGTTATAGAGTAGTCCAAAATGTTAACAGAAATACTATTCGCACTTTTGACCTCAATTTCCTGTTCACCGCAATCACATAATTACAAGAAAGACAGGTGATTATAAGTTAAGAAACTCAAAATGTAAGCGAGAAATTAGTAGAGAGCACAGAGAAACAAGCAATAATTAACTTATAATCATCTTATAATTAACTACGTAGCTTCCTTGGCCTTAAGAAGAATGTCCATAGCTGTACCTGATTCCATCTATTGTCAGAGATGTCGCAGCAATGTTGGTGGATATGACACATTTTCTAATACCAGGTGGAGGTGGCAAAAATATTCTCCTCTGCTGATCTAAAATAGATGTAAAGAAAGGATACTAGTTTACAAGATGCAGCTGCCAAAATCGGGTTTGCAAGAACTCCTTTTTCATGAAGTTTCGTTCTCACCTCTCTACTGTCCTTCCAAGAACCCTCGTGGTGTAGTTATGCACTGGGCCGCCAACTGCCTTGGTGAGTAGTTCAAAACCACAGCCTTTTACCCCCATAAAGAGTTACAGCCTCGGCAACTCAAGCAGTTCTATCGTGTCCCACAGGGTGGCTGGTATTGCAGAGGGTAATGGTTGGGCTGTGATCCACATGATGGGCAATTCAAAGTCACCAGCACTCCCAGGGAGCGTCTCCTCTGGCCAACACCGACAGGCTCAGAAGCCCAAAGGGAGTCACGCAGAGTCAGCAGCTAGTTTTTGCTGTTATTGTTTCTAAATAAGGTCGCTATGAGTCAACAGCGACTTGATGGCAGTGAATTTGTTTTGGGTTTTAATGACCTTTAATTCAAAGTAGAAAAGCAAACTTCCCCTCACCTTTCACTATTAAGATTTCTAGATCCATGAAAATATGGAAAATTGTTGCTAAAAGAAATCCGATAGTTGATCCTTCACCTAGGACATAGATAACTTTGATATCATACCGGAAGCTCCTCTCTAGTGAAAAGCATAAAACAATTTTAGAGTGTCTGGAAACATCGAAACTTATCTATTTCCTAGATTAAGGCATTTTCCTCTGCCTTAAAAATCAGTGAAGTTTTTACTTTGGAGGTTGGTGGGGGTGCCTAACTCATGACGCTCGCTCTCTAAAGAAGTTCTCCTCCACTTTCCCACTCTCCACACATTCCGAGGGCTGGGCCTCACCAGCCATGCTCACAGTATGTACCTTGCTTATCTGGCCATCGTTTACAGCACAAGGGATGCACATCTCCCCCAAGCTGGTCAATCAGATTCTCCTGTGAATTTAGGATAAGGTTCAAAAGACTGTCAATTTGAGTAGGCTGGTTTCTTGCAAAGAGGAAAAATTAACCTGGGAACCCGCCTAGGGAAGTGACTAATGTATACAAAGAAGAGAAAGTTAGTCTAAAGAGAAAATAATGAAATCAAGATGAGGATGGGCAAGAGTATGGCTAGGTTCTTAGACTACTGCCATGGAGTCCGTTCTACCACAGAGACCTTGTAGGGTATTTCCAAGGATCTAATTCTTTTTTTTGTTTGTTTTGTTTTCGGGGATCACTGCTCTCCGGTAGTGGGAGTAGGAGGCCCAGCCCCACAGCTGGAATTGAACCTCCGTCCCAGTGGGCCGCAGTCCCGCGCACAACCACTACGCCACCGGGGCTCAGCCTGGATCTAATTCTTCATAGAGGCAGCCTGCCTCCCCTTCCTCCAGAGGTACAGCTGACCATTCATGAGCTGCCACACACTTTAACCACTCCACCTCCCAGGAACCTTTCTAGATTTCTACCCTCCACACCCAAAAACTCACTGGTCTGGAGTCAATTCTCACTCATAGTGACCCCACAGGACTAAGAACTACCCCTTCAAGTTTCCAAGAATGTAAACTTTCATGGGACCAGAAAGTCTCAAACTTATACCGAGGGTCCAAAACCGCTGTCCTTGAGGCAGACAGCCCAGTATGGAACCCACTGTGCAAACAGGGCTCCTTCTGCAATGGGAGATAGGGCTGACCATACTTCCCTCCTGGCAAGTTAAGACAACAGGACAAATCAGGTATTAATATTTGCAATGAAAACAAACAAAATAAAATATTTTTTAAAAAATGATCCCACGATGAGAAAGGACGTAAACGAAGGTTGGTTAAGGACAGATCTCAAGATGTTCTGGAAACTGTTGTATTAGGATCGTAAGTAAGGGGATTGAGCAAGACAGAAGATAGATATTTAAAACTGAGACTTCAGATAATATGGAGCAGGAATTGTCCAGGATGTTAAGTATTTGGATACATGGTTAATGTAGGTTGAAGGCAAAGGTTACATGAGCCTAAGATGTCCAGGAATTGCAAAGCGAGGGAGCACAGTGGCTCACCCATGTCAATGATCTCCACGGTAAGGGGTGATCGTTCCTATTTTTCCTAACATGCCTTTAAACTTTCACGTGTTCACTGTGGGGCATAATCAGTACAGTGGAGTCCTGGAAATGGAACGGGTTGAGAATTGGGCCACGAAGCTCAGCAGGTGGAAACGAGCAGCAGCTCCCTGGGAGCAGCAGAGGCTTGCTACTCCTGCAGAGCAACAGTTCCCAAGGCCCCAGGGGCAGGTCCACTCTGTCCTGGAGAGTCACTACGAGCTGCACTCGATGGCAGTTGAGTTTGTTTTTTTATTAGCACAGTAGTACATCTTTATAAATAAACAAAGATATTTTGTAAATGCCTGGCTGTTGTTTCAATTCCACGAGATAGGTAGAAAAATCACCTTTTCAACGTCAGCAACTCCAAATTGTTTTCTTTCTTATAACCAAGAAATTCCAAGAACAATGAAATAAAAAACTACTTTTATGTGAAATGTTATAATGATCTTTATATTCCTAGTATATGGAAACAGACCAAAGCTGACCTGCTATCAGGGGAGGAGAACAGATAAAGAAGAAAAGGAATGGTGCAGATGAACCCAGCTTCAAAATCATGGCACTAAGTCAGAGTGGAAAAGTAGCTTGTCTGAGATTTAGAGACAGATGGGCAAATTTTAAAACAAATTCAGCAATGTTTCAACTATTGAATATCACTTCTAAATTAATTTTCAAGTAGGAGAAACAAAGTGCTATAAAGGCAACTTTTGGAAAACTAACTATGGATTCTGATATAAATGCCAAAAAAAGAATTTTTTTTTTTTTGGGGGGGCAGCATCACTGCTCTCCGGCGGTGGGAGTAGGAGGCCCAGCCCCACTGCTGGAATTGAACTTCCGTCCCAGTGGGCCGAAGTCGCGCGCACAACCACTACGCCACCGGGGCTCAGCCCCCAAAAAGAATTTTATGTAGACCTATTTCTTTCAGAGTTGAAGAATGTAGTGAGCAGCAGTAAGAGCTTTGTTTCTTTTCAAGTATATCTTAGAATTAGCTCATTTTTATCAGATGGTTCAAAAGAGTAAAATGAACACAACTGGGTTAATCCATGGGTTCCCCATCTAGGAATTCAACCAACCAGTCATTGAGACTATTAGAAGGAAAAAGCAAAAGCAATTAAGGGGTCAAAGCAATACCTCAAAGGCTCAGAGGGAATCTAATGAGCTATTTACATAGCATTTTCTTTTGCATGCAGTACCATAATTTGGAAATTTAGAGGAAATCTGGAAGACAACTACTTGGTCAACTCAATGGAAAAGATCCATACTGGTACCCATTCAAAAGGTGACCCACCTGAATGCTCAATGTTCACATGTTCTACAGAATAAGATCACATGCAAGTAAAATTTTGCTGAAGCAACACATTGACAGGAAGCTGTCAGATGCTCAGGTCAGTTTTAGAAGAGGAGGTGGAACAAGGGATATCACTACTGATGTCAGGTGAGCCTTGGCTGAAAGTAGAGAATACCAGAAAAATGCTTACTTGTGTTTTATAGACTATGGAAAAGCATTTAAATGTGTAGATCATAACCAACTATGGCTAGCCCTGAAAAGAATGGGAATTCCAGAACACGTCGTTTGCTCATGTAGAACTTACACAGGAATAAAGAGGCAGCTGAGCAAAGAGAACAAGGAAATACTGTATAGTTGAAAATTACAAAGTTATCTGCCAGGGTTGTATTCTCTCATTAAGACTTAGCCTATGTGTATGTTGGGTAAATAATCAGAGAAACTCAAGGCATCAGGATTAACAATCTGCAAGATGGAGATGACACAATCTTGCGTGCTGAAATGAAGGAGTACTAAAGCACTTACTGATGAAGATCAAGGATTGCAGTCTTCAGTACGGATTACAACTCAAATGTTAATAATACCAAAATTCCAATTGGAGCAGTAAGCATCATCAAGATAAATAGAGAAAAGATTAAAGTTTCAAGGATTTTATCTTGCTTAAATCTCTATTTAATGTTCATGGCAGCAAGAGTCATGGTATCAAATAACACACTTCATTGGGAAAATCTGCTGCACAAGACCTCTTTAAAGTGTTAAAAAAGCAAAAGGGTCGGGCTGAGCCCCGGTGGCGTAGTGGTTGTGCACGGGACTGCGGCCCACTGGGTTGGAGGTTCAAATCCAGCAACAAGGCTGGGCCTCCTACTCCCACCACCAGAGGGCAGTGATGCCCCCAAAACAAAACAAAACAAAACAAAACAAAAACAAGAAAAAAGCAAAAGGGTTACTGTGAGGGGCACTGGACCTAAACCATCGCATTTTCTATTGCCTTGTATACACATGAAAGTCGGACAATGAATAAGAAAGACCAAAGGAAAATTTATTAATTTGAACTATGGTGTTGAAGAATATTGAAAAGTGCCAGGATCCAACAATAGAACAAAGAAATCTGTCTTGGAAGAATTCCCACCGAGATGCCCTTTAGAAACAAGGATGGTATGACTTTCTCATATCCTACTTTGGACATGTTATCAGGAGAGAGCAGTCCCTGAAGAACATCATGAGTGGTACAGTAGAGGGCAAGTGAAAAAGGCGTCCGTGGACAGGATGGCTTGACACAGAGGCTGTACCAATGGGCTCAAACATAGGAATAATTATGAGGATGGGACAGGGCCAAGCAGTGTTTTTTTCTGTTAATTATAGGGTCACTACTGAGGTGGGACCGATTCTATGTCACCTAACTAACAGCAAGTATTGTAAGTAATCTGGAGATTTAAAGTATACAGACACACTTGTCGGTTATAAGCAAAGGTAACTAGGGACCACTTAGCACATCAACTCAGTCATTCTATAAAAGGGAAAGCAGCATTCCTTTGTTAACTTCCTCTGGGAAGTTAAAGGAAAAGCAGCATTCCCTTTGTCAACTTCCTCTGATGCTTTTTAAAACTTCCAACAGATTCTTGCCGTGCTGGATCATAGGTGGGTTACAGGACGGTAAGCAGCAGGCTTGGCGCTAAGTGCAACTGGTCTAGGTTTGTCTGGTGGCAGGTAGTGGGCATGGCCAGGGGCTGCTTCTGCTGCTCAGGTGGGGAGAACAGGCAGAACAGGTGTACTCCATTCCATTCCCTCACTTCTCGAGCTGCTCCAACTGCATGCCACCAGGTCTTCTGGCCTCTGCCAGCAGAAGCATCAGCAACAATAAGAATGACAAGACATGGGCTCCCCTTAAGATTTTAATATCATTAAACAGCTTATTTCACAGAAGGTGTTTTGGATGTTAAACAAAGCATATTTATGCTATCCTATTTTAAACAAAGGATGTGAGCATTAGTGGATTTGAGCATCTGCGGGGATCCTGGGACTAATCTCCCTCAGATATCACGGGATGATTGTATACTATGGGGCAGATTATATGCTGAGTTTTAAATTAAACCCTATCTAATAGACAGTACTTTCAAGAGGCCCTGAGGGCTCAGTGGATATTCACTGAGTAGCTAACCACAAGGTCAGTAGTTCAAAACCATCAGCCACTCGGCAGGAAAAAGGAATGGCTTTCAACTCCCATAAAGAGTTACAGTCAAAAAAAAAAAAAAGTTACAGTCTTAGAAACACACAGGGGCAGGTCTACCTTGTCCTACAGGGCCACTCTGCATCGGAATCAGCTTGATGGCAGTGAGTTTGGTTTTTGGTTAACTCCATGAGCACAAAGACTTTCTTTAATTCAAGGCATTTCCTCACTCTGCACTACAGTGTCTGATCCTTAATAAGTATCCAATAGATAATGGTTGAAGGAATGAAATTACAAAAATTATATCATATAAATAGAGAAACTTTCATCTTTAAAGTTATGCATTATCCTAGTATTTCACATAAACTAGAAATGCCCTCTCTGAATATATTTATGCATAATCAAGTCCATTTTTGCAAGTTGGGCCACTAACCCCAAGGTCAATGGTTTGAAACCATCAGCTGCTCGGCAGAAGACAAGACAAGGCTTTTCTCTCAGGAAACTCAAAGTGGCAGTTGTACCCTGTCCCACCGGGGTCCTATGAGCTGCAATGGATTCCGTGGCAGTGACTGAGTTATTTCTTAAAGGCGCTCATCTGTTTTAGTCATTGAATCAAACAAAACGTTGTTAGTTAAATTGAGCATTTGTTGACCCTATCAACTAACAAAAAAGGTCTAACACTATCAGTTTGACAAGACTCACACTTCACATTGTACACTCCACTCATACAGTTTATTGACTTCTTTTTTTGTTTGTTTTTGTTTTTTGGGGGCATCACTGCCTCTGGTGGTCGTGGGCACTACCCAGCGCTACTCCTGAGAGCTGCTGCTGGATTTGAACCGCAAAGCCGGCAGGCCGCAGTCCCGCGCTCAACCACTTACGCCACCAGGGCTCAGCCCCATACAGTTTATTGAACTGTCCCAACGACAGCAGTGGCACTGAAAATACAGATCTGGATGAGACAGAGGGGAAAGGAGACCTACAGGAGTTGTCAGTTGCTTGAATTGAAGGTCCAGACTAGAAAGTCCAGGGAGGAGGCCCAGGAGCTCTGAGACCAGGGGTGAGACCTGAATAAGAGATTGCTCCTAAGGGAAGAGATTGCTCCTAAGGGTGCCTTTAGAGAAGCCAGAGTGGTTCTAAGAGTGGTTCTCCCAAAGAGTACTATGAAAACCAGATTTGCCAGAAGTTATATTTAGAGGGAGCAAAGGGTCAGAGCTGCCTCAGAGGAAGAATAGTCAGGAGTACAGGAAGAACTGGATAACTAAATACTACCTGTATTTCAGGGAGACCGTCATCGGTATCACAAAAGCAAAATACAAACACATTGTTGATACTGTTATATCAACAGAATAAATATGAGATTTCAGGACGTTGAATGGGCCATTAGCAAACACAGAGCATTATTTCCAATGTGTTGGCACTAAGAATGAAATTATTTACTTCGCGAAGAAAATAAAGTGGGATTAGCAACAAAGCCACCACGGTGAATTCTGAATTTCTTATCAGTTGGAAAATTCTACCCATCAGTGAAGCAAATAAAGAATGAATTCCTAAAATATTAAATAACCCTAAGAATTCATTTGAAGATACAAAAAGATCTGTGTTTACAATATTGACAGTAAATGCCTAATGTCACAATAGATATTTTGAAAAATAGCACATGGTACATGGCATCAGTATGAAGACTCTCAAAACTTTTTTTGGTAATCAACTAGACAATGAAACCAAAATACACAAAACATCGAGAAACATTTAACCACCAAGCTAAATCAAACTCCAAATAAATAGGAGGCTGAGGTCAGCTTCTTTCATTTTAAGAGTCACATTCAATAATAAAATAGTTTTACAAATGAATTCTATGCTTCAACAATATTCAAGTTTCTTTTTTTAAAAATACTTTTACTGGGGGCTCTTACATCTCTATCACAATCCATACATTCTTTCAATGTGTCAAGCACATTTGCCCATAAGCTGCCATCATCATTTTTAAAGCATCTCTTCCCACTTGAGCCCCTGATGTCAGCTACCATTTCTTCCCCAGTCCCTTCCCCCTCCCAAATCCTTGATAAGTTATAGATCACATCTTCCTCTGTCGCCCCTTACCCACTTTTCTGTTATTCATCTCCCTTGGGAGATTGCCCCTAGATTGCCCCTTATGATCGATTTTCCCTTTCTCCCCCTACCCTCCCCGAATCCTACTGGTATCTCTACTCTCCTTGTTGGCCCTGAGGGGTTTATCAAATTTCTTAACAATAAGAATTTACACCTGTTCTTTCAAACCACAAAATAGCATTATTTCTGAAAAGCAGACTCTGTAAGGCAAGATTCTTTTTAGTTTTGCTTTTTGTTTTTTGGGGGCATCACTGCCCTCTGGTGGTGGGAGTAGGAGGCCCAGCCTTTGCTCCAGTGGAGCTGCTGCTGGAATTGAACCTCCATTCCAGTGGGCCGCAGTCCCCGCGCACAACCACTATGCCACCGGGGCTCAGCTTCAAGGCAAGATTCTTTAGAAGAAAAATTACCCACTGTGCTTAGCCTTAGACATAACTGGATAGATGTGAGTTTTAGAAAGTTTGTAGCGTGGCAAATTAGGCTTGACTTATGGTATGGGCATCAGAAAATGATACTCTTCATATCAGAGCATTTACCATTGATATTTTTGTTCAGCTGGGAGAACAAAGCCCACTCCTAATAATACAATAGGAATGTCCAAGGCACTTGAAAAAGCGAATCAATATGAAAACTTCAAATACAGAATTCATTTCTATTATGGAATGCTGATTCTGTTAATGTTTTGACTCAGAGTCTGGGTGCTAATTACCAAAAAAGAGTTCACTTTGAGTATATAGGATCACAGTAAGTTGGAATTGGCTTCATGTCAGTGAGTTTGGTTTTGAATAATGTAATTATAAAGTAAAAATATACTTTAAAAATTAATCAAATTTTCTATTTTAATGTGGAATTACCTGTTGTCATAGATCCATAACACGGCAGTATCAACAAGCCATCCAGGGTGGTATCCTGAACATCATAATCATAATCAACAGACTCTGCCATCTGAAAAAGTAGCTCACAACTTTTTTCGATTTCAAACTGGCCTGAAATGGGGAAAAAATAACTTAGTGACCAGCACAATTACTTTAAAACAAAACAAAAATAAAAATCCAAGAAACGAGACAGCAATTAAGTCTGCGTAATAGTTATTTTAACTCTTTCATTTGACTCAAATGATAAAAACACAAAAGGTTTTTTTTTTTTT
>PVJH01037084.1:0-18234 GCA_004026705.1 Nesogale talazaci | reverse complement strand
GGGGGGGGTCGGGAAGAGACAAAACATATATCACTGTGTGCACACATCCCCAAGGTGCCCACTGAGGACATTTGGGAGCATGAGCAAGAGTGGTGAACAAAGCAGATGGTGCCCAGCTATCAAAAGATATAGCCTCTGGAGTCTTAAATGCTTTAGCATAAACAAGCAGCCATCTAGCTCAGGAGCAACAAAACTCACCATAAAAGAAGCTCACTTGCCTGTGCGATCATGAGGTGCTGAAACAATCAAGTATCAAAGAATAAAAATCAAAATCAATGGACCAATTGACTCCCGATATCGCTGAAGACAAATGGCCGCAGAGGCAAACAGTAGAAGAAACGATGGTGCCCAGCTACCAAATGATTGAATGCTTGGAGTCTCAAAGACTTGAAGATAATCGAGTTGCCATTCAGCGTAGAAGCAGCAAAACCCACATGGAAGAAGCACACCAGCATGCATGATCAAGAGGGGCCAAAGGGAACAGATATCGAGCACCAAAGAACAAGAATCACATCATTACAAATGAGGAGGAAAGCAGCGTGGGGACCTAAGGTCCACTGGTGGGTAATTGGTCACCCCTTTACAGTGGAGTCATGAGGAGGAGACAGACCAGTCAAGGTGCAGCTAGGCAGTGATGGTACATACAAGTTTCCTCTAGTTCCTGAAGACTTTCTCCCCCCGCCCCCTCAACCATCATGGTCCCAATTCTATCTTACAAAACCAGATGGACCGGAGAAGGTACACTAGTATAGAGGGGAGCTGGAGATATGGGGAAACCAAGATGGATGAGCACCTTTGGGCCAATGGTTAGATTGGAGATGCTGGAAGGGTAGAGAGAATGTGGGGTAGAGAGATGGAACCAACTGCAAGGATATACACATAAGCTCCTATTTGAAAGACGGGCATCAAAGGAGTGGGTTGGGGAGTGGGAGAGGTCAGGCAGTGTAAGATATGACAGAACAATAACAAGTATTGTAAAAGTATTGAGGATTGGTGGGGAGGAGAGAGCAGGGGAAGAGGAGAAGGGATGGAAAAGCCAATACTAGGGGCTCAAGGGAAAAGGCGGACGATTGGAGAACAATAATAGAAATGGACATGTGAGGGTGCTTGACACAGTATGTTTATTTATGTATTGTGAAAAAGGATGTACGAGCCCCCAATAAAATGATTTAAAAAAAAAAGAATATAGGGGTGGAGTCTAGTCTGTCAATCCGGAGATAACCAATGAGACCTGTGTGGGCGTGGTCTCCTGAGAATTCTGGGAAATATGGTAATTCCCTCTTGGAGGTGGAGACACTATCTCTCTTGCTTGGAGACTTCCTACTGACAATACTTACTCCTCTGGAGACACTCACCTGACAAGGCTGACTCCCTGCGAGACATCCCTGAAGAGAAGCCACATGGACCTACCCTGATACCTCCAAAAACGTGGACCTAGAGAAGTCATGTGAGACCTCTGCCAGTGCTGAGATATTTATAACACACTGGATCCCAAGATCTACCCACTGTCCTGTGATCATTTTGCATTAGGCATCATTTTATGTGTTTCATGAGTCTGGGGAGGACTTTATAGATTGGTATTGGACATGGACTAATATCAGACTTATGACCTTGGACTGGACTGGGTTGGGATATTTTCTCAATGTTCAATTTCTCTTGTATATCAATCTCTCCCTTATGTACATGTGTGTGTTTATGAATTTTGTTTCTCTAGTCTACCCAGACTAGCACAGGAGCACTCTGACTTTCCTTCTTTCAATACAAATTGGTTTGTCCTTTTAACAGTTCATGATAATGGTCCAGCATCATAATTCAGATGCATTGATTCTTTTTCTGTCTTCCATATGCAATGTTGAACTTTCACATGCGTATGATGCAGTGGAGAATAAAAACTATGGCTTGGGTCAAGCCCACATGAATCCTCAAAGTAGCTTCCTTACTCTTCAACACTCTAAAGAGGTTCATCACTTGACACAGATTCATCACTTGACACACAAATGGTGGCAATAAAAGTAGTCCCTTAAAAAAATTTCCCGGTGCATGTAAACCTTATGTTGACACATGGCTGTAGTCTATTGTGTATTATGAAAGCCTTTAAGACTTTCTTAAAGAATTATCGCCATAAACATTCAATTAAATGAATCAGACTTTGTAAAGCTACCTGAGGCAAAGGCAGTAACATGAGGTGTACTTGCATTTAAACCACTGACATGGAAGAGGAAAGTTCCCATGTCCTCAAGGATTATATTGTAGAAGAGCATCAACATCACATACAAGTAAATCTTCACGGAAGGTAATTTTTAAAAAAATGACAATGGGACAGAACTGCCAGAAATTCAAGCCATTTCAAAAGAGGACATGGGACAAGAAGGATCATTGTTGATGTCAAATAGCTCATCACTGGAAGAAAAGAATACCATTTAGCTGTTTGCTTGTGTTTTTATCAACTCCACACAAGTCTTCAACTATGGAGCACAGTGAACTATGGATATCATTGAAAAGAATGGAAATTTTAGAATCCTTCATTGCACTTGTGCTAAACCTGTCCATAGACCAGGAGGCAGTTGTTAAAATAGATTAAGAAGATATGGAATGGTTTAAAATCAGGAAAGCTACTTTATGGGTTACAGCCTTTCACATACTTATTCAATCAGTATACCCAGCACATAATCTGAGAAACCTGACAATATGAAGAATATAGCATCAGGATTGGAGGAAGACTCATTAACAACTTGCAATGTGCTGAAGACCCAAACTTGCTTGCTGAAAGTGAAGGCTTAAAGCATTTTCTGATGAGGATGAAGAGTTGTAGACTTCCGTGTGGGTTACAATTCAATGCAAAACCACCTAAAAACCTCACAACTGGACCAGTGGATAACATTATGAAGATTGAAGTCATCAAAGATTTCATCTTGCTTGAACACATAATCAATGCTCAAGAGATCAAATGATTCATTGTATGAGGTCAATCTGCTACCCAAGAGAATACTTTTCCTTTCTTCATATATGATGCTCTTGATGTACACCCACAGTTATCAGAGCTACTGTTTTAGTGCAGGGTAACTAGAGAAATAAATTCATAAACACTCAAATGTGTATAGGAAAGAGCTTTATACTCAAGAGCAATTAAATATTGAGAAAACATCCCAGCCCAGTTCAGATTAAGTCCTTAAATCTGATATTAGCTCATTTGCCCAAAACTAATCTATAAATTCCTCTTCAGACTCACGAAACACATGCAATGACACAGGAAGATCACAGGCCAGTGGGTGGAAAGTCTTGTTGATCCAATGGCAGTGGAAGCATCTCAGTGTTGGCAGGGGTCTCGACATCACTCCTCCAGCTTCAGGGATCCAGTGTAGCTTCATGTGTCTTGTCAACAGGAAGACAAACAGAGAGTATCTGTGTCCTGCCTCAATCAAGCTATTAATCTGCTTAATGCCCACCCCCTCCAATGAAGTCATCAAGCTGCAACCTGATTGACAGGCTGAACTCCATCCCTTCACTCTTAATAGTCTCAAGTTAGCTGATTATGTAACTACCACATCTACTATCATTAGTGTTTAATGCATCAAATCTATTCTTGAGGTGTTCTCAAAATTCAAGTGGGATATATTCAATGTCATATTTTTCCTCATGTGGACTTGATTTCATTTTCTTCTGAATCAACCTGAACTTACATATGAGCAATTGGTGGCCTGTTCCACAGTTGACCCTGGTTTTAACTGCTGATATTGAGTTTCTCCATCATCTCTTCCCATAGATATAGTCAATTTGATATTTGCATATTCCACTCAGAGAATTCCATGAGTATAGACAACTTTTGTATTGTTGAAAGAACATATTTTCTATGATCAACTTGGTGGTCTCGCAAAATTCTATAATTCTATCTCCAGTTTCATTTCTATCATCCAAAGGACTCATCTCTGACAATGTCCTACGTCTATTCATTGGGTTTATCAGTGACTGACAATGTTTCTATCCTCCAGAAACCACAGGGACTTAAGAAGCTAATTCCTATGAAGTAGACAGCTTATTCCTTTTTCATTTTCTCTTCTTAGTCTGGGAGTTCCATTTAATCTGTTCCTAGTATTGGAAATACAAGGGGCATTGCCTCCAACATCACAACAACACACAAGTCACCACAACAGTCTGACAAAGTGAAAGAAAAGTGGTGGCTGTGTGCTGCTGTGATGCTGGACACTATGTCACTGATATTTCAAATATCAGCAGGGTCATCCAAAGTGCTATGGTATTTTCAGCAAGCTGTGGTATTTTCAATCACCTCATAGGCATGTGAAAGCTGGATAATGAATAAGAGTATTGCAGAAGAATTGATGCATTTGAATGATAGTGTGGGTGAAGAATATTGAATACACTCTTGACTATCAATTGAATAAACGAACCTGTCTTGGAATAAGGAGAGTCAGTATGCTCCTGAGGCATAAGAATGGTAGGATTTGTCTCATGTACTTTGAACATGTAATCAGGAGGGGCCAGTCCCTGAATAAGAGAGAGTCATTTTGATTAAGTAGAGGATCAGCAAAAAGGAGAAAGGGTATGTTAGGCAGGGTTCTCTAATGAAACAAAACCAGGACACTTGTGATTATATATTGTTTATACACCAACAAGAAATATAACAGCTAATTAGTCCATATAGCAGTACAGAGGGCTCAGGTCAACTCACTTTTGAGGAACAGTTAAAATACTGAAAGTGCGTCAACCCATGAGGGCTGTTAATCCAAGGTCAAAGAAGCAGACAGTGGGGTCTTCTCTCAGGCAGAGTCTACCAGCAGGCAGCAGAGTGCATCAACAATGGTCAGTAGCATGGGAACTTGGCAAAGCATGCGCCATGGCATCTTGAACTCAAGCGATGCAGGCGACAGGATCCCCCAGCTTCAAGCGCAATAATTTACTCGCCATCATCTTGGCAAAGCAGGTCTCAAAGGAGCCTAACAACATGATCCATGGGTTGGCTTGGTCTACAGTTAGTGCAGCACATTGTTGAGGCAAAGAACTAGCTCAAGCAGCAGCTCACGGTCCAATTACCAGCAAGGAAGAAAGAATGGAGTCTTGGAAGGCTGTTTATCTCCTTGTCCTCTAATCAAGCTGCGGCCTGATTGAATTCCATCCACATGTTCCTATTGGCCTAGTTTGCACAATAAACCAAATTATCACAAAGACCTTTGGCAAGATTTACATAGTGGTTAAAAGAATGGACTCATTATTATAAATAATGCACCTCACAGATACTCTAGTTCTTTAAAATGTTAGCCGCTCACTATTATGACCTTATTTTTACCTCAGTAATCTTGTCAGACTTGCATATGTACATTGGTAGTAGAATTTTTCAATGCATGAAAACCAAGATAGATAAATCCATCAGAAAAAATATGGGAACAATGATTCCTTCAGGGTACAGGAATAGAGGGGTAGATAAGGGGGAAGGGAGAACTGATAGCTACAAAGACACATAACCCCACTCAAGGGGAACAAATGAAAAAATTAAAATTTTTAATTATCTAGGTCTTTTAATAAAGTATTTGGGGGGGGGCTCTTACAGCTTTTAAAACAATCCACACATCAACAGCATCATGCACATTTGTACATATGTAGCCATCATCATTTCCAAAACATTTTCTTTTGATTTGTGCCCTTGAAGTTCTTTTTTGTAAAAAAAAAAAATGGGGAACTCGTACAACTCTTATCACAACCCATACCTGCATCCATTGTGTCAAGCACATTTGTACAAATGATTATTCTCAAAATGTCTGCTTTCTACTTGAGCCCTTGGTATCAGCCCCTCATTTTCCCCCTCCCTCTCCACTCCACTCTTCACGAATCCTTGATAATTTATAAATTATTGTTATTATGCCATATTTTACACTGTATGACATATCCCTTCAGCCACCCTCTGCTGTCCATACCCCAGGGAGGAGGTCACATGTAGATACTTGTGATTGGTTCCTCCTTTCTCCAGCCTCCCAGTATCGCCACTCTCACCACTGGTCCTGAAGGGATCTGTCCTGGATTCCCTGTATTTCCAGTTCCTATCTGCACCAGTGCATCCTCTAGTCTAGTTGGATTTGTAACATAGAATTGGGATCAAGATAGCAGGGAGGGAGGAAGCATTTAGGAACTCAGGGAGAGTTGTAAGTTTCATTGTTGCTACACTGCACCCTGAATGACTCCTCTTCTCCTGAGATCATTCGGTAAGGGTATGTCTAGTTGCCTACAGATGAATCCTGGGTCTGCAATATGCTGTCCCCCTCATTCACAAAAATTTGATTTTTTGTTCTTTGTTACCTGATATCTGATCCCTTCGACCATTTGTGATCACACAGGTTGGTGTGCTTCTTCCATATGGGCTCTGTTCTTCTTAGCTGGCCACTTGTTTATATTCAAGTCTTTAAGACTCCAGTTGCTATATATCTTGACAGCACCATCAGCTTTCTTAAACACATTTGCTTATGCACATGCTTTGTCTTCAGAGATCATGTCAGGAAGGTGAGCATCATGAAATGCCAGTTTAATAAAACATAGTGTTTTTGCATTGAGAGAGTACTTGAGCAGAGATCCAATGTCCATCTGCTAACTTAATAGTAAATCTGTACATATATGCACATAGATCTATTTTCTCATCATCCTATATAAATATATGTACATGCCTTTATTTAGACTTCTAAAAATGCCCTTTGCCTTCTAGTTCTTTCCTCTATTTCCTTTTACTTTCCTCTTGTTCCACTGTCATGCTCACCCTTCATTTGTGTTTCAATAATTCCTGTAATTTACATCACACTTGATCAAGCCACACCAGACCTCCTAAGGTGACCAGATGTCCCGCTTTTACACAATTTGTCCCATGCCCCATAGCATTTTAAAATTAAATCAATAGGGCTGAGCCCTGGTGGCGTAGTGGTTGTGCGCGGGACTGCGGCCCACTGGGACGGAGGTTCAATTCCAGCAGTGGGGCTGGACCTCCTATTCCCACCACCAGAGAGCAATGATGTCCCCCCCCCCCAAAAAAAATTAAATAAATATATTACAATACTATTTTTGCATTCTATGAATGCAACATTTTTTTTGTCTTTGGTTTTTTTCGGGCATCTATGAACATTTTTTTGTTTTTGGTTTTTTGGGGGGCATCACTTCTCTCGGTGGTGGGAGTAGGAGGCCCAGCCCCACGGCTGGAATTGAACCTCCGTCCCAGTGGTCCGCAGTCCCGCGAACAACCACTACGCCACCGGTGCTCAGCCCTCTATGAACATTTTTGTTGCTCCATATAGACCAAGTTTTTGATCAAGAACCCCTCCTTCCCCCCAGTCAATGGTGTACTGCTTAAAATCTGGTCACTTTATGACCTACTTTATGACACCCTCCTCACCACTGATTTTGGATCACTTGTTGTTCCCTTGCCCTTAGGTTTGTTAGCAACACTTCCTTTTTCTCACTTTCCCTTCTCCTCTGTCCTGGCAGAACCCTCTGACCTGTTGTTTTCTCTTCTGAGTTATTTATTCAGTCTATCTTATTTAGATAGATTCCTGGGAATAATAACATGCACAAAAACAAGACAGAGCAAAACCAAGCAGCAAGAAAAAACAAAACAACAACAAAAACCAATGAGAGAGAGAGAGAGAGAGAGAGAGACCCATAAAGAGTTCAAGGACTGTTTGTTGGCCTTTAGGAGTGCTTTCCTGTGGAATCTGATGGGGTACCATGTCCTGGTCCCAAAGTCTATTTTTGGTACTTTCTCGGGACTCCCTTGTTTTGCTCCTCTTGCTGGTCTTTTGTGTGTGCCCTTAGTGTTTTGCCTCCGTGTGGTGAGGTCAGAGTGGGCACAATTCCCACCCTGTGTCTCCAGTGTTGTGCCCTGTAGGGCTATGGGTCAGTGAGGGATGTCATGTCTCATAGTGGGGCTAGCCATATGATCTTCTCTGTGAATTGACTGCTCTAAGCAGACATATCATCCTCCAGGATTGCTGTATTGGTAGGCCAAGATGTGCTCTATTCTCTCTTCCTCCCCCTTCATTTACTCCCCTGTGCTCTGGTCAGACATGTCCCTTTCTCGGAGCTGCAGTTTTAGTGCTGTCCTCTGAAGTAAATTCTTCTGGGGGAGGGGCAGCTCTCCATGTAGTTAGGGATTGGGACTGGCCCCCCAGACCTCTCTATTGGTTCCCTACTTCATGCCGGTGTGTTGCATTCACATCTTGGAGCACGGGTTGAAGTCTGGTCCCTCTTTCCCTGTAGAGATACAAGCAATGCCCTCCCCTTAGGTGAGTTTGTGCCCCTTTCTTTTTTTTTTTCCTCCCACCACCTCTCCTTTTTAGTTGGCTACCATATGTATCCCTGGATTGGGTCTGGCCCCCTCCATACTACCTGACCTCACCCCAGGAATGTTTGTATACAGTAGTTTTTTCCCCATGACTCTTGCATTTTTTAAGCTTACCTCAGCGGATTCATGCTGTACTTGTCCTTTTGTGCTTGGTTTACTTCATTTGGCATAATTTTCTCCAGTTCTTACTACATGGTGCTGTGCTTCATGTGTGTATCATTGCTTATTAGTTATGCATAGTACTTCATTGTATGTATGTACCACAGCTTTTTAATCCATTCGTCAGTTGAGGGAAATATGGGTTGTTTCCAACTCCTTGCAATTGTGAACAGTGCTGTGATGAACATTGGATGTGCTTCATACATTCATCGCTGCTTTTTAGCAACACGTAGTACTTCATTCAAACATCAGAACTTGAGGTGAATGGATTAATTGGATGGTGTAAGTTTGGAGGAAAAACCCTCAATAATAATAATAATATATAATATATTAAGGATTCAGGAGGAGTGGTGGGATGTGTGAGGGAGGAGATAAAGGGAAGCTGATATCAAGGAGTTCAAGAAAAGAGAAAATGGACTGCGAATGATGATGACAACAATTGTGCACCCACATCTGATAATGGAACTATGGATTGTAATAATATCTGTAAGAGTTTCCAATAAAATTCTTAATAAAATAAAATTATAAATTCAAACATCACAGTAATTTTAAGGATGGCGTAAGACCAGGTAATATTTTTTTCTATTGCACACAGAGTAGCTATGAGTTGGAGGGAATTCAAGGACTCTGTGACAGTCACCTAATCTAGTGCCAACTTGAGGATTAAGCGTGTAGGTGGAGGCTAGCCTGTCAATCTGGAGATAGCCAATGAGACCTCTGTGTGGACATGGCCTTCTCTGATAATTCTGGGAAATGTGGTGATATTTCCCTTGTGGAGAAGGGGGACTCACTATTCACTCCCGGAGAGACATTGCAGCTGACAAGATATATGGCAGTATGCGGACAGACCCTGAGTCCTGGAAATTGGAGGAGCCACGGGGACACCCTGCCAGAGCTGAGTTGCTTCTACCACCACTGGATACACTAGAATTTGCATCCATTGGCTTGGTGTCATTGCACGTGTTTCGTGAGTTTGAAGAGGATTTATAGATTGGTATCAGACACACGAGTTAATATCAGACATATGGCCTTGGACTAGACTGGGCATTTTTCTCAATGTTCAATTGCTCTTGTATATGAATCTCTTTTTTATACACACGAGTGTTTTTTAATTTCTCTAGTCTACCCAGATGAACACAGATATCTAACAATATTCTAGGGCATTATATTATCAAAAAGTATTTTTCAAACCTTAAGAAAGAAAATAAAGCTTTCTTCTGCTGCATGTGGTGTCAGCGAGATGCCCAAATCCAAGCGTGACAAAAAAAGTCTCCTTAACCAAAACTGCCAAGAAAGGCTTGAAATTGAATCAGAACCTGACAGATGAGCTGTGGAAATGTGTGGACACATACAAGTTCCTCTTCATCTTCTCAATGGCCAACATGCGGGGCAGCAGGCTGAAGAACATCCAGAATGCCTGGAAGCACAGCCGGATGTTCTTTGGGAAAAACAAAGTGATGATGGTGGCGTTGGGTTGCAGCCCCTCTCATGAGTACAAAGACAGCCTGCACCAGATCAGCAGGAAGCTGAGTGGTGAAGTAGTTCTTCTTTTTACCAATCGCATGGAGGATGTGAACAAGTGGTTCACCAAGTTCATGGAAATGGACTTCGCTTGAGGCAGGACAAAGCAGCCTTCACAGTGAGCATGGATCCTGGCCCCCTTGAAGCAGTTCTTGTACTCCTTGGAGCCCCAGCTGAGGTAGCTGGGCCTGCCCACTGCCCTCAAGAAAGGTGTAGTCACCCTGCTGTCTGACTACAAGGTGTGCAAAGAGGGTGACATGCTGACTCTGGAACAGGCCCATGTCCTGAAGCTCTTTGGCTATGAGATGGCCAAGTTCAAGGTCACCATCAACTACATGTGACAGACACAGTCTAAAGCTTGCGCAAATGGGCGTCGCCCTGCCAGAGAGTGCAGAAGAGTCAGCGAAAGAGTCCGCAGGAGACAGTGACGACTGGACTGATCAGGTCTGCCTGCTCACGTGCAGACCCCAGGCAGCTCCAGGTCTCCCCTTGCTCAAGTAGCAGGACAGCCCATCCCTATCCCGTGAGGGAGCAGTTGTTGATTGTGCGATGGGAGCAGGAAAGGACTGTGTTTTTATTTAAGAATAAAACGTCATCCACAGGATTCCTCCCTGTGGCCAACAAAAAAAGAAAGAAAGAAGAAAAGAAAGACAAGAAAACAGTAGCATTCTTTGCATAAAAGACTATGGATAGATGTGCAGTAAGTAAAACTGATAAAGCTGCTTTGTTGATGCTGGATGCGAAGCCAGGTCCTGGTCTCCATTTAACCATATAACTTACTCCATCTTCCACCTCTCAGCAATACTGACTGAGAACTCCCTGGGCTCTAAAAGAAACAGTTTGGAAAATTCCAAAAGACCCCAATTAACTGCTTACATAAGTATTTGATGCAGAACAAGAGTTAATGGGTTTGAAACGTGAGAGGATACATATTGGATACAATGAAGAGATTTTGACACAAGAGATTGGAGATTCCAGGAGTCTTGAAGGTATTGATTAAAAACAACACTGCTGTTGAGTGCAGTTGATTCTGCCTCTTAATAACCTACAGGACAAAGGAGAAAAGTTCAAGATCATTTCCAAGACTGTGAATCATTATAAGGAAAGGCAGCCTCATATTTTTCCCACCAAAAAGCATCTTTCTGAAAAAAATCATTTTATTGGCATACAATTTACTTATCATACAATTCAATGGTTCAATCATATTAGGAAGATTTGTGCAATCATCATCAAAATTTCAGAACATCCTCTCCTCTCTGGTACTCATTGTTGTTCGCTCTCCATTTCTTCCCTCGCTTCCCCCCTCTCTGCTGCCTTGACCATAAAAGATAATGACTTCAGTTACTGTCTCTATAGATTTATCTTTCCTGGGTTTCGTATACAGAAAATCATACAAAACAGAAATAAGCAACGAATGACAGCAACGACAACACAATACAGAGGAAAAACTTCAATCTAAAAGAAAGCAGAAACCACAAAAAAACGGAAACAATTTTAAAATGAGTCAAAAGGGTGATCAGATGATAAGGTGTTACATGTTAGCCTAACTACACTGCCCTAATAGCTGGATAGCCAAGCTGTTCAATCCCTGTGATCAGAGGGAATTTATTGGAGGCTTAATCCTGAGAATGAATGGTTTTCGCTGTCATCCAAAGCCTTCTGCAAACTGAGTTTTCAGAAAGAAGAAAACAAAAGACTCTTTTTAAATAGCCCATGACCTGGCTTCAATTTCTTTTTGCAGTCCCATTTTCCCCCTCTTCTTAACCTCTCCCCCTCTCCCCACCATGTACCTTGATCTTTCCTACCCTCACCAGGACTCTAACACGTGGCTATTGGCTACTTTTAGCAGAGCCAGTCTGAGATGCGGTGTGCTGTAGACATGAGTACACAATGGATATTGAAGGTTTCCGGACCTCTGGTGGCACCATGGGTAGACGTTGGGATGCTAATTCACCACCCACTCTCAGGAGAAAGATAAGGTTGTCTTCTCTCATTTAGTCTCATGAGGTTCCAATAAAACTGTTTTTTAAAAAAAGATGTAGTCTCAGAAACCCTAAGAAATGCTTCCATACAGTCATTGGCAGAGTCATTAAGAGTCGAGATTGAGTTGATAGCTGTGGGTTTTTCAAAGGTTTAGTATGGAAGAAAAGATGCAAATATCTCACTATGTTTCTATGTTGATTCATATGTAATTTTGATGCAGACATTTGTTGTATATTTTGATTAATTTTGCTAAATATATCTTTTAATAAAATACACAATTAAAATTAATTTCAACAGGTTCATGTGAGTGGGAGGGTGGAGGAGGGGGGAGGAAAGAGGAGCTGACACCAAGGGCTGAAGTCGAAAGAAAATGTTTTTGCAAAAGATGATGGCAACAGGTGTACAGATGTGTTTGATGCAATTGATGCATGGATTATTATAAGAGCTGTCAGATCCCCCAATAAAATGATGTGTCAACAAATAAAAATAAAACAAAAACCTCATTTCACCAGGTTCTTTCCACTTTTATTAACATGGACACTAAAAAGTTTTTATTCATGTGCTTGCCTTTTATTTGTGACTAGCATTATACTTCTGTTGGACAACGTGACTCTAATTCATGAGTCCTACAGTCAAAGGACCGCAAAGGGGGTGTTGCTAACCTCCCATGGCTGTAGTACCAAGACCACAAGTGGTGGCGCCAAAGATTGAAATTACCTTTCACACACAGATCAAGAGCTTAGATGCTCGAGTCAGAGTCTTGACTGAATGGATTTCTTCTGGTACCTTGGTTCCTTGGCTTACAGACAACCCTCATGGAATCTGTCTCTTCCATCCTCCCTCTAACCCCCTGTGTGTTTTTTCAGCTCTTTTTATAACACAGAAGTGATGAGATTGAGAACCCATCTTCCTCAGGCCTGTCCTAATCATCATAGCAAAGAAGACCCTGTTTCCACTCTGAGTTATATCTTCCAGTATTTTTTTTATTCCAGTCGTTGTCAGGTTGGTTTGTACATGTGACCACATGTAGTCTAAAGCAGAACTGTGCTTCATCAGATGTTCAATGACTGGGACCATTCAACAGCCAACCGCTTTCTTATGGGAACCTTTCTTCTGGGGGAGAAAGGATTTTAAGTCTGACATTTCTGTTAGGTGACAAGGGCGTGAACTGTTAGCATTTCCCAGGCTCCTGTTCATGAAAAGAGAATGAGAGACCTAACAGACGCATTGCTTCAGAGTCAAGTCTAACTCACGGGAGCCTCTGCATGATGGTGTGTAACAGTTCTATAGTGCTTTCCTGACTTGCCATAGTGCCGCCAACTTTTAGGTTAATCAGATTCACTCCCAACAATTAAATTCCAACTGATAATGACCCTAAAGAAGTTTCTGAGGCTTTACAACATTCCAGGAACAGGCAGACTTATTTTTGTCTGGAGGAACCACTGATAGGATTGAATCATCAATCTTGCTGTTAGCAGTCCAGTGAACGCTTACTGGACAGGACCACCAGGGCTGTTTTTAGGTGAATAGTCAATCACAAACTGCCATCAAATTGATTCTAATTCATAGCAACCGTCTCAGACAGAGTCGTGAGCTCTGGTGAGGTAGTGGCTAAGTATTGGTCTGCTAACTGCAAGAGCAGCCCATTCAGAACCAGCTGCGGTGAAGGAGAAAGATGGACTTTCTATTCCCCTAAAGAGTTACTGTCCTGGAAACGCTCAGGGGAATTTTTACCTGTCCAGTATCACCTTGACGGCAGTGGGAGGTGAGGACATGGTAGAGCAGTTCTGTGAGTTCCAAGACTCTCGCTCTTTATAGGAGTAGAAAGCCTTTTCTTTCTTAGGAGGAGCTGATGGTTTTGAACTACTGACCTTGCAGTTTGCAGCCCCATGCATAACCTACCACTCTACCAGGGATCCTTATTTACAGTTATTTAAAAATAAATAAATCTACTCTATTCAAGTTGATACCAACTCACAGGGATGCTATGAGACAGGGTAGAGCTGCTTCTGACTTTCTGAGACTGTAACTCTTTAAGGGAATAGAAGGCCCCACCTTTCTTTCCTAAAGCAGCGGTGGTTTCGAACAGCTGACCTTGCATATCCCAGCCTAACTGACAATCACTACACCAGCAGGGCCCCTCATTTACAGGTCTAGGCGCCAGTATTTCAATTCCACTAAAGGAGACACAACTCACTGAGTAGCAGCTGGTAACACGATGACCTCTCCGCGGTCTACAGACAGCGAAGGAGGGGAGAGGCGAAGAACTGAAGGGCATGCCTTGGTGGAGCTGACGGTGGGGGATCTGTGCCCTTCAGCACCAGCCCTGGGCAGTCAGGCAGGAAGGTGACCCGATGGTCCCTAGATATCCTAATTTTGAAAAGAGAAATCAGAACTCTGGATTATAAATGCATGCGGGAGAGGGTGTGTAAAATTTCCAAGAGTTTTTAACATTAACAACTATTTCAAAAATGTTTAGGCTAAAGTAGCACAAGACTGTTCAAGCCAAACAAAACATGTTAGGAGCCTGATCCCACCGCAGTCTTCCAGAGCAGGGAACCACTTCCAGGCTTCCCCAAGGCAAGGGCTTGGTTCACAGTGCTCGCTGTTGTCCAGGAGAGATGAGCATCTCAGAGACAGAGGCCACTGATTCTTACCTTCCTAACATCTCTTTGTAGGTGTCTGTTGATGCCAATACCCAGAAAACAAACTCACTGCTGCCAAGTTGAGGCTGACTCACAGCAATCTTGTGGTATAGGATAGAACGGCCCCTGTGAGTTTCCAAGACTTTACCTCTTTATGGGAGTAGAAAGACTTATTGTGAAGTGCTGGTCTTGCACTTAGCTGCCCAATACATAACACATGACACCACTGGAGTTCCAGATGCCAAGTAAGTGCTTGTTAAGTGCATAACCAAATGAGTAAAGGAGTTCTGGAATCTTATTTGAAGGATTCAGTTGGGCAGGGTTCTCTAGAACTGCAAAATGAAAAGTCAAACCAAAGACACTGCCCTCGTCTGTATTCCATCTCTTAACAATCCAAAAGATAATGTAGAAGTGCCCTGAAGGGTCCCAAGCCTTTTCAGGAGTAAAAAGCCTCATCTTTCTCCCTCGGAGAAGCTGGCGGTTTCAAACTGCTGATCTTGCAGTCAGTATCCTGGTGCAGAGCCCACTGAACCGTCAGGGGTTCCCCGAGCAAGACCACTGAAATGTATGTAACTGTATACATGTAAATAGAGAGAGTGCAGCTTATTTTTAGGAAGTGGCTCATGTGACTGTGGAAGCCAGCAAGTCCCAAACCTATGGATCAGGCAGAAAGCTGGAGGCTTCTCCTGGCTCATGTGGTTGTAGTAACGGATAGATCCCCAGATCTGCACATCAGGTGGCAAGCTGGAGGTTTCTCTTGCCCTGAGGACTGGAAGTCAAAGACAAGATGTGCACAAGATGAAGAGAGAGCAAGCTTTCCCAGAACATCTGGGGGCGGACTACACCCCTAAGTAAACCTCTCTTCACTGCTCACATCAAACCACAAAATGGAAGACGAATCAGAGCATCTTCCAAACTACTGAGAATTAGAGCCTGGATACAGAGCACCAGTCATCACAGGATTCTTAAATGGGAAGCACTTGCCTCTCTTTCTGAGTAATGGCTCAGCCCTACAGAACTATAAGCCAACTTGTTAAGCCCCCCAAACCTTTCTCTTTGCAACCGAACCCTTCTGCAATGCATTCGATTCTGATTCTCTTATGCACTGGTGTTGAAAGTTTAGCAAAGGGATAGTTGAAAAGAACATGCTGGAAAATAATTTTCAGATGAGTCCTGAATGTTCTCTTGGAGCTATAAACCCAGGGAGACTTTAGACAGTTCCCTTCTAAATGCCTCCTTGCGCAGAAACAAGGCTGCCTCCTGTGAAGGGACAGTGACTGGCGAGAGTCACCGTGTACGAGTGACCATCAGCACCAGGGTGTGAGTGCCCAGTCGCAAAGCCCTCGTTCTTGGGACAGCCCATGAACTTGAACAGTCGGCCTCCAACCAATGCCCTGAGTCATCAGAGGGGAGCAAGAGTCCAGGGAGTCACAAAGCTGCACATTCTTCCCGCATCCTATTCTTCTGTAATATAGCCAGCATTTTAGGAATGCTTGAGGTTTATGTTTTCAGAGGATTTGGTTTTATTTTATAAGTTGGTGATGGAGAATGCAATGACTTCAGTGGGGGCCTGGCATTTCCTTTTCTGAGCCCCGTGGCAGCATCGCTGTGCAAGCTGATCTGCACCCTTGGAGCAGCCGCTGAGGGCGGGAGGGTCCTGCTCAGAAGCAAAAGGATCCGTCGGATGGGCTGAAGAGCGGTGCTTCCGGGACCTGCATTTGATTTTCAGCATTCGTTTTCACATTTAGAAACTTTGCCTTTTCGGATAATAATAACAAACACAAGTCAAAATCCCAAGTATGTTATGTTAGGAGATGGGAAACCGCTAATGTGCCCACCCTCAAAACTGAGAGAGGAAAATGTGAAAATGGGCCAAAACACTTTAGAATTTTTTTTTTAAACTTGAGAAAATGTCTTCCATGCTTCTGCACTCTAGATGTTGCTCTAGAAACACTTACATTTTGTAGCATTGCAGCAAGAACATTACTCTCTCTGTAGAACAAAAATGAAATCTAAGATCTGAAAACAGGGATTCTGAGAAATGGGTGAGTTTAAGACAAAAGGGGGTGGAGAAATGGGTGAGTTTAAGACAAAAGGGGGTGCTTTTCAGTCCCACTGACAGAACCAGATTCACCATGAACCAGGAGGCATCAAGTTTAGGACATGAAACTTGTTCAGCTTATTATACAGCTTTGAGTTGATTAAATTGCATGGCCCAGATCTTGGCTATTAGACAGAAGCAGGATGTGTTGACTCTTCTTGGCCATGACTGTTTTCTGTCTGCTCTTAACTTTCCCTTGGCCACAATCTACCCATGTCAGGTCGCATTGGAAGGGCTGAGGGCATTCTGGGGATGCAACCAAAAGGTGGACAGTTTGAGTCCACCTTGGGAGAAAAGTCTAGGGGTCAGTTTCCAAACACAAACCCAGTAAAAACCTGATGGAACACAGCTTCACTCTGACATATGAGGACTCTATGATTCATAATGGACTTGAAAGCAACTGGCTTGGCTTGGCCTTGGCTCAAACAATGGTGAGTTGAGTTTAGTGGGAAATAGGTATGTATGTGGGCTCACGGCCATTCAGGGATAGAAATGACTTCCAGAAACACAACACGGCCACCACCTACCACCTGCTGACTCAGCCAAGTCAGACCTAGAGCTACAAGAACCTGAGTGTATGCACTCATGCCTGCCACCCAAAGCATTGAAGTAAAGGAAAAGGAGTAGAGTGTGAGATGCCTACTATCAGAAGCTATGCTAGAGAACCATTCTTTCAACTTCAGTTATGAAAATTATAAGCAGAAGATTAAGTTCTCATCCATGCCTACTCACTCTTAAACTTCTCTCCTATCAGAGATACATTCCATAATTCAGTCTATGTAACTATAAAGTGTCAGACCACTTCTTTTGACTAGAAACTATACAAAATAGAATTTATGAGCAGTCCTGTGTCTGCAGCACAAACTTGCTGCAGTTCTACAACATGTGAGTGTGTCTACAGAAGCTTGTATAGGACAGAATAGTGAGATGAATGTTCTCAAATTTGATGAAAACCCTAAAACTTTATACTAAGTTGTCAAGCACATAAAAACAATATCAAGTAAAAGGAAACGCTTCTAAACTATCCAGAGTGGAATGGCCATGGTTGAAGAAAGATTAACTTATCTTTCATCTTTCTCTACTGAAATTATTACAAAATTACTGTCATGTGAAGAAGTAAGCAAAGCGTGCAGCCAAAAATATGGAAAATTTATAGAATCAGGCTGCCGATTAAGGTAAACAGTGTGACTTTTTCAAAATCTCTTTAATGCTTTGGTATTTGACAGCTTTGGGGCCTTTGTAATTGACTGTGGCTTCTTTCCTTATGCTTACTTAAACGAATAGTTTCATGTCTGGCACAAGTGGTCAAGTGCTTGACTACTAACCAAAATATTAGCAGTTCACATTGGTGGCACACCAAAAGAAAACCTCGCTGATGCATCCCATTAAAACGGGTCATTGAAAATCCCACAGATTTACTTTAAAAATGCATAGGTTGTAAGTGGTTGAGTGCGGAACTGCAGCCCGCAGGCTTGGCAGTTCAAATCCAGCGG
>PVJH01037083.1:0-18244 GCA_004026705.1 Nesogale talazaci | reverse complement strand
ACCATAACATTGCATGCTCCTTTTCCTGATGTGATCACTGATGACAAATGTGTGCATAAGCAAATGTGGTGAAGAAAGCTGATGGTGCCTGGCTATGAAAAGATATAGCATCTGGGGTCTTAAAGGCTTGAGTAAACAAGCAGCCATCCAGCTCAGAAGCAACAAAGCCCACGTGGAAGAAGCACATTAGCCTGTATGGCCATGAGGTGTGAAGGGATCTGGTGTCAGGCATCAAAGAACTAAGATTATATCATTATAAATAGGGGGAGTACAGATTAGTGACCCAAAGCCCATCAATAGATGAAGTGACATCCTCTTACAGCGGGGTTGCAGGGAGGAGATGAGCCAGTTAAAGTACAGGGTAGTAACAACAAAATATGCATCTTTCCTCTAGTTCTCAAATGCTTCTCACATCCACTACCATGCTCTCGGTTCTACCAGACAAGTCCAACTACAACAGGGAATGTACATTGGAGTCAGAAACATAGGGAATTTAGGATAGATATTCCCTCAGGATGAGTGATGGGAGTGTGATACTGGGAGGGTGGAGGGATGGTGGAGTAGAAAGTGAGAACCAATTTCAGGGATCTACATATAACCTCCTCTCTGGGGCATGGCCAACAGGGAAGTGAGTGAAGGGACATATTGGACAGTGTATGATATGAAATAGCAATTTGTAAATTATTTATGGTTCATCGGGGGTAGGGAGGAAGGGAAATATAGGGAGCTGGAATATAGGGAGACTAAGTGGAGAAAAAGGATGTCTTGAGAGTGAAGATGGCAACAAGTGTGCAGATGAGGCCTGCATACAATTGATGTATGTATGGATCGTGAGGGGAGGTGTATGAGTATCCAATAAAATGATTCACTTTAAAAAGGGGAGAGGGGAAAGAGGAGCTTTTTTTTAAAGAGGAGCTTATACCAAGGGCTCAAGTGGAAAATGTTTGGAAATGAGTGTGGCACCATGTGTGCAAATGTGCTTGATGCAGATGATGTATAGAATGTTATAATAGCTCTAAGAACCTCCAGTAAAATTATTTTTTAAAAAAAGAATGCTTCTATGTTGTAGAATCAACGTTGGTCTCTGCTGCTGGCAGATTAGGCATGCAGAGTGGCTGCAGCTAAGTCATCTTTGATGAAGGAAATTCCATATTGCTGAGCCGATGCATAACATCTGTCTCCTCCATCATGGTTACTTTGTTCGGGAGTCATTGAAAAATAGATGACTGGTTTCCAGAGAACATGTCACTTTATCCACTTGATTGTTAAAATCCTCCTCGCCTTTGGAGAGCATTCACATGAGACACATATGATTATTGAGTTAGCCTATTCAGAGAGGTATATCCACATATCTCTTCCCCACATTTCCTTGTCTCAATTTTTCCAATCATGTTTCTTCCAAGTCTCTGACCATACAGCCATAGCAACTGGCTATTGCCTACAAATCAGAATGGAATTTCATATCTCTATATTTCTTCTTCCAATAAACTTGAACATCCAGATACACTGCTTGAAGTTCTAGCCATTGAGAGAATTTGACTTCACTGCTGTCACTCAAGGATGTTGCAGAAAGGGACTTTCTGGCTGTCATTGTTCACTTCCAAATAATGCATATTGATCACACAGAAATATCAGTAAACCAGGGATTTTTCCCTTCCTCGCCCAACTTATTGTAAGGAACTTCCCATGAGGCCAGATGTGCAAACTGGATGTGGGAAGAGCATGTATAGCTACGAAGACAATGGACCTTAGAGCCATTTCCTTAGAAAATTTACTTGTGACTTCAGGTTCTGCTTCACTCAAATCTTTTATACACCACTTTTCTTTAATGCTAGTGTGTGGCTCTGACACCCAACTATTGGACTTTTGTGGATATGACCCCTCCTACCCAGTTTATGCTGAGCACTCAGGCTGCATGGTAACTTGGTCATCTGTGGTTATTCAATTGCTGCTAAAGTCCAGTTACAAGTCAAAAGCTATTTATCAGAAGGAGAATAGTTATCTGCAAAGGGTAGCAGATTTTGTTCCAAAATCCTAAGGGTCTGCACTGTGATTCACCAAAATGTTTCTGCCAAAAATTCCAGGTAGCATCTCTCTCTACCACTGCACTTCACATAACAATGGATGTCCCCAGTGATGTAACTGTTTGTATGACAGCCTGAATTTGATTCAGAGACTTCTTTTGGTCTGTGCCTCATTCAAAAATAGCATCTTTTTTTCAGTCACTTGATTAATAGGCTGGATCACGAGTGTAAGATGCAATGAAAATGAGAAATTTTGATCCTGTGATTTTACCTGTCATTAGTAGTTGAAGGGTTAATGAGGAAATTGTGTGTACTGGATTGCCTCAATCTCCCCTAAGTGCTATTTTCTTCATAATAATTTTTTCTATTTTCTTTCTCTCTCAGAGCATCATGGGCCATAAAAAAGCTACCTTGTGGCCTGTGGGCCACCAGTTCGACATTGCTGGGTTAGTGTAATATATCCAAATGAGTAATACATTGCCTTGAAATTGTGGCTTCTTTTTTAGAGGAAGAAAGGGACCAGATGCTATAACCTATCCTTCCTTTGAGTAAGATTATCTCAAGTTGCCCACACAACTGAACCACTAGAAATTTTATGGAGGTAGAAGACACTCAGGTTTTCAACAATTCCCCACTAGTATGCAAATTGCCAATAAATCTTTAGGTCCCATCAGCTTAATGTCATCAATTTAATGAGCCAGTATGATATCTTCTTTAGGGGAAAAAATGAAGCTCACAGCTATATAAATTATAGCATGATGCTAGAAATTTGATATACCAAGAGATAGGGCAGTGAAAGTGTATTCCTGGCCCTGCCACCCAAAGGTAAACTGTTTCTGATGATTCTTAAAAATCAGAACTGTGGAAAATGACATTGGTCAGGTCAATGACTGCATACCAGGTACCAGGAGATATATTAAATTACTCAAGAAGTTAATTTACTTGAAAATAGCAACTGCAATTGAATTCTCCATCTGGTTACATATACAACAATTTACTGTAATTCTTCAAGATCCAAAGATTTCGTTTGCACCATTAAGGTTAGACATAGTTGAGAAGCAATATAGAAAAGCCATCTTTACTATTTTGTTTCTCAACAATTACTCGGGTTACTAGAGAAATAAAAACAATAAGATTCATATGCATATATACATAAATATATACACTGAATACACATATAAATATGTATAGGTACAATATATGTGTATAGGGCTGCTGTTAGGTTCTGATTCATAGCGACCCTTTGTATAATAAAAAGAAACACTTCTTCAGCCTCACAATTGTTATGCCCATAGTTGCAGCCACCTTGTGTGCTGTCTCCTTCTTTATTCCTGAATTGCCACTTCATCAGACATGATATTCTCATACAGGGACTGCTCTCTCCTAACGGCAGGTCCAAATTGCATAATACAAAGCCTCATTATTTTTGCCTTGAAGGAGCATTCTAGTTGTAGTTCTTTTAAAGAAGACTTTTTCTTCTTCTGGCAGTCCACAGTACTTTCAGAATTCATCACCAATAACACAGTTCAAATGCACCAATTCTTCTTTGGTTTTCTGTACTCATCAACCAATTTTCACTTGCCTATGATGAAATTGAAAATACCTTGGTTTGGGTCTGGTGTACCTTAGTCCTCAACGTAACACCCTCCTCTTCAACATTATAAAGAGATCTTGCATAACAGATTTTTCCAAAGCAATATATCACCTAATTTCTTGACTGCTACTTCCATTAATAAGACAAATGAAGTCTTGATGATTTCAATCCTTTCTGTCAAGATGTTGTTTACTCATCCATTGTGAAAATTTATGCTTTCTTTATGTTGAGTTCTAATCCATACTGAAGGCTACAGTCCTTGAGCCTCATCAATAAAAGTTTCAAATCCTTCACACTTTCTGCAATAAGTGCCTATAATCTGCATTATCACAGTTCATTAGCAAGCACCACTCTGATCCTGATACCACACTCTTCTTCACTCAGTTCATCCTCATGAACTATTTACTCAGCAGACAGACTGAATAAGTGTGAGAAAAGAAGCATCCGGATGCAGATCTTTCTGATTTGAAACCATGCAGTATTCTTGTTTCATTTGAAGGGTTGCCTTTTGAACTATGTTCAGGTTCTACATAAGCACAAATGAGTGTTTGGGAAGAGTTCACATTCTTTTTTATGCTGACCATAATTTATTATAATCCACCCTGCAAAACACTATTATATGGTCAATGAAGCACAGATAAACATCTTTCTAATATATCTTCCGTCAAGATCCATCTTATATCATCATTGATATCCTTCATGCCATGTCTTCTGCTGAATTCATGTTGAATTTATAGCATTTCTTTATTGATGGAAAGAAGGCTGCTACAGATATTGCAGATTATGTAAACTTACTTGCAAACATTTTTAATTATTTTGAGGAATTGTATGATTATCTTATTTAAAATATCCAATGTCAGTTCATTTCAGCTCAATCATGCCTGAGATATTGATCTTTATGGATTTAATTTAATTTGCATGATTTCTAATTTTGTAGAGTCATACTTTGTACATTGCACATTCTGATTATAAGTGGATGTTTATATAACTTTCTGCTTACTTCAGGGAGTTCTACAGTATAGTTAAATTTGGTTTGTGATGAATCTTCAGTGTTCTCACTCCTCAGGGTTGCATTCCTATACTTCCACTGAAGTTATGAAGTGGTATGTGCTACTCTATGGCATGAGATGCTCAAGTTTAATTCCATAAATATTATAGAAATCTCTTTTGAAATCTCTTTTAACAGATAGACATATTTGTAACATGATTAAAACTGTCATTTGAATAGCCATATCAAATGATATCTATATAATTAATGTTTTAAGGAATTTCTGTTATGCTGCAAACTGATCGAACTCTGCCCACGTGTTCCTATGGAGGTCTAGTTAGCACAATAGACATAACTATCACAGGCAGTATATGAAAATTCCAGCACTGAACACTGCATGATATGGGAGGACTTAGAAACTACTATGCTGAGTGAAGTCAGTCAATCACAAAGAAACAAATAATGCATGAGTTCAGTACTCTAAGGAGAAATACCAATTAACCAAATATTAGATACCAATTCCCAAACAAAAAAGTAGAAAGCTACCTATGAGCTATGAAACTTACATCAACCCCCTTATGCACACTTCGTAAGAATCACCTTGAAAGAGGAGACCTCACATAGGCAGGTGTCACTCCTTCAAGAAAGGGAAAAAGAAGACCATCCACTTAATGCTATACAACATTTAAGAGAAGACAGTGACAAATCAATAGGCCCTCCATAAGAATGAGAGGAGAACTTTACTGGAAAAGCCAGTTAAGATCAGGAATATGGAGCATCTACATTATCAGGAGGCACTGATATTTCTGTTGGTGAGTATGGTGAGTAAATGAGGAAGAGCAATCTCACATTGAGAAGGGAAGCTAAACGACAATTGTATAGAACCTAAGATAACAATATACATGATTTTATGATCCTAGGTAGACACTATGAATATTTTTCTACCCAACCTTGGTGAACCACACCATGGATTAAGCACCATGATGACCTTAGATGCTGGTCTTACAGGAAATATAGCATCCCTCAAGGGCTGCACCAGAAGTTTTCAATGTGAAAGTTCAACTGATGAACTGGATCCTGCTCACAAATGACCTGTAACTCTTGGACTTATGACTTAAATACTCTGATGGGAGAGGAATTATGGCCATCCAAGACTGTGGAGATGACTATAATTGGACCTTGGGTGGCATCCCTGACTTAGTGGGAGTCCATAGAAAAGGGACCCAAACCCACCATATATTTAGTACCTCAGTGCTCCCCGTGCATTACTATGACAGATTTTAATCTGGTAGGCAAGGATCTGGACTTGTAAGAATTGATTCAGGAAATTTTCCCCTAGCAACAATTCACATGCTCAGGGCAAACAGAGCTCAATCAATGAAGAAATCAATCCATACAAAGCAAAAGCTCTTGGATTACATCTCAGGATTGAATTATACTCACATCAATGCTTCAAGTCAATAGTATCTTAAATTCTGTGTATCAGATAAATTATTGATGCTATCTATGAAATCACCTTATACCTCAGGAGGATTTTTGTTTGTTTCTTTAGTTGTCTATCTTTTGGGAGGGGGGCATCACTGCCTCTGGTGGTCATGGGTGCTACCCAGTGCTGCTCCTGAGAGCCACCGCTGGATTTGAACCATCAAGCCCGTGAGCTGCAGTCCCACACTCGACCACTTACGCCACTGGGGCTCAGCCCTAGTTGTCTATCTTGCTGCCTTATATTTGATTTTAAATTCTTTGTTCGTGGTGGTGGTCTTGTAGGGGATTTGCTTCTGTCATAATACATCCACAAAGTAAACCAGAGTTGTTCATAAACCATGGACAAGCAGGTGTGATTCTGGAATCCCACTAAACTCTAGCCCAAACCCAAGAATAGTTAGTTCTTATAATATGGTCCTGCTAAATACTTGCTTTCATGAAATGATCACTGAAGGATGCTAAAGCAAAGCGTGGTGTAGAAAGTGTGGTGCCTGATTGGAATAGTGTCTAGAGTCTTAAAGACATGTATTCAAACCTGCAGCCATTTAAGTAAGGCAGCATCTGAGTCCACAAGAAAGAAGCACACTATCCTGTGTGATCCAAAGATGACAATAAAAAATCCAAATATGATTAAGGGAAAAGCATCATAACTTAAATTGTGAACACCTAATTTGTAAAAAGCTATAGAGGACATGGGAGCCCAGAATCCATCTGCAGACTATGTAGTCAGATTAATACTCTGGCAAATCCCCATTAGTCACAGGTAAAGACCTCAAACAGCTGTACACTCAGACAGAAATAGCTGTAAACTTGATTATGGTTTATTCAACAAGGTATAATGTGATACTTGGACAATTGACTTCCCTCTTGCCCCAACCTGAATTTTTTCAAGCCTTAAGTATTGCTCACTTGTTCAAAAACAGTATTTTATTCTCTACCTTTTAAAATATTGAGGGTAGTCTATTCTTAATTACTCTTTATTTGTATTTGTATTCTATGCTATTATTTTCTTGCCATTTGGTTTTTTGTTTTTTATTGTTTTGGTTGGGGTTCTTAGTTTGTGAAACACAGAAGGAGTGGATTCATAGAGACAATAACACAGTACTACAAAAGCCTGTGCCTCAATGAATTCAACAACTTAGAAGACATGGACGAACAGTTAGAAAATCAACCCCTCCAGATAGATGTCAGAAACTTCAACTGATGCATAACAATAGACAAAATGTACAAGTTTACCAAGGGATTACAAATTTTAAAAGATTCCCACCAGGAGAGACTGCATAACAATAGAATTCTATCAAGCATTCATGGAAGAATTGACACCAATCCCACACAAACTTCCAAAGCATAGAAAAAGATACCAAACTCCCAAACTGTTTCTATGAAGTTAGTATAACACTGATACCTAAAGTAGGCATGATCCCACAAAAATTGAGAACTACAGACCTATAACTCTAATGAACATCAATGCAAAAATCCTTAACAATAGTCTGGCCAATATAATTCAAATGTATATAAAATTAATAATTCACCATGACCAAGTGGGATTCATTCCAGGGATGCCAGGATAGTTCAACATCCAAAAGTCTTTCAGCATTATTGACCACATTGACAAAAAAAGAATAAGAACCAACTGATGCTATTGATATATGCAGAAAGGGTATTGGACAAGATCCAATACCCATTCCTTTAAGACACTCAGAAAATAGTAATGGAAGAAAATTTCTCAATGTAATTCAACTATATATGGAAAACCAACAGCCAATGTCACAGTTAATGAAGAAAAGAGCAAAACAATTCCACTGAAAGAGGGTACCAGTCAAGGATGCCCCTTTGCCCCACTTTTATTTAACATTGTACTGGAGGTCTTAGATAAAAACATAGGCAAATCAAAGAAATCAAGGTAATCATTCAAGGAAAGAAGAGGTGAAACCATCATTACTCTCAGATAACATTATTTTGTATCTAGAAAACCCCAAAAGTTCCACAAGGGGGATGCTGCAAGTGATAGAGGAATACAGCAGAGTGGCAGGATACAAGATCAACAAACAGAAGTCTATCGTATACATCGGACGACATCACGGAAATAAAAAAGGTAGTACCCTTCACAATTGCCACGAACAGATAGAAATATCTAGTGATATACCTAACCAAAAGAAATCCAAAAGATTTGTGAAAGGAAAACTACAGAATACTATTTTGTGTGCCCTTTTCCATAAGTGATGCTAGAAAAAATGGACACCTAACTGAACAAAAACGAAACAAGACCCTTACCTCACTCTGCACACATGGATAAGTTCAAGGTGTATCACATGCCTGGAGGTAAAACCCCAAACTATCAGAGCCATTAGTGAGGGAATTGGGAAAACCTAAAAACTTTTGGCACAGTAAATATATAGCTAGTGGAAATAGGTAAGGACATAAACAGAGAAGTACAAATTGACAAGTTGTATATATGAAGATAAAACACCTGTGTACCTTGAAAGATCTCAACAAGAGAGTAATAAGAGAATCCACAGGGGAAACATATTTAACAATGACACATCTGACCAAGGTCTTTTTATTATTAAATCTACAATATTGTGCTAGCCTCCAAATAAGAAAAAAACAAATAGTCCATTGAGGAGGTGGTCAAAGGACCTGAACAGAAGTTTTGCAAGGGCAGAAATCCAAACAGCCAATAAACATATGAGAAAATGTTCCAAATCATTAGCCATTAGGGAAATGAAAATTAAAACAACTATGATATACCACATAGTTATATACCACATCATCAAAGATAGCCCAATTCAATAAAAACAGAAAGCAACAAGTGCTGGATGGGGTGTGGTGAGACAGGAACTCTCATCCACTGCTAGTGGACCTGTATGCATGTGCAGTCATTATGGAAGTTGATTTGACGATACATAAAATATGGAAATCAAACTACCATACGACCCAGCTCTCCTCCTACTTGGCGTACACCCAGACCACAGGCAGACATCTACACTCCAATATTCATCACAGTGCAGCTCACAATCACAAAGAGTTGGAAACACCTAAATTTCCATCAATGAATGAATAGATTTTGGGATGGTGGTACATACATAAAATGGAATGCTACACATCCCTAAAAAGCAGTGATGAACCCATGAAACATATTATCACATGGGAGGAATTGGAGGAAATTATACTCAGTTAAGTTAGCCAAACACAAAAGGACAAGTATAATGTGAATCCACTGAGGCAAGATTAAAAATCATAAGGAGCATATGGGGGAAACCACTAAGTGCATAAATTCCCAGGGTGAGGCCCAGGCCCTCTGGTCGGAATCAGAACCAATCCAAGGAGGCATAAGACAGCCAATTAAAAAGGAGTGGAAAGAAAAAAGAGGAAGTGAATAATGGGGGAATGGGGTTCTAACACACCCCTGAGGAAGGTATTGTTTATGTCTCTACAGAAAAGGGAGAGAGTAGACCTCAACCTGATATATCAAGCCTTGAGGGCAACATATCAGTGGGAAGCAGCAAACTAACAGAGAGGTCTGTGGGGGCTAGTCCCAATCCCAGATAGATTGGTCTCCTCCCCCAGAAGATTGTAATACAGAGGACAGGACAGAACATACAGCCGTGGGAGAGTAGTAGGTCTTCCTGGACCACAAGGGTGTAAGCAAAGAAGGAAAGGGGGAGAGAGAGAGAGAGAGAGAGAGAGAGAGAGAGAGAGAGAGACAGAGAGAGAGACAGAGAGAGAATCATATCCCAGCCCACCAACTCCCAAATATAACACTCTTGTTCATAATAGACAAAGTACAGAGAAGACTGTAGGGCAGCCCCACCACAAGATATGCCTTCCCCTCACTGAACCACAGACAAGATATGCCTTCCCCTCACTGAACCACAGTTCTGCAAGAGATGGCACTGGCAACACACTGAAGGAATTGTGTCCGGTCTGACATGCCCCATATCGGGGTGAAACACAAAGAGAGTACAACAAAGCAGCAAGCAGGAAAAGAATGAGGTCCTGTAGGAATCCTAAAAAGAGACTTCACACTAGGAGGAAAACAAGCATAATCGTCAGTTGATAGACCTGTAACTACTTATAGGTCCTTTTTTTCACTTATTTTTCTTCTTTTTTTTCATGTCCATCTTTTTAAGATTGGCAAGATAAACAATCCCGATGAGAAAACAACAGGACTGAAGGGGATACAGGAGAGGAGGGAGTGAGGGAAAAGAAAAGGGCATCAACAAACTCAGGACCAAGGGAACAACAATAAATCTAAAATTGATGGTGAGGAGGATGTAGAATGCCTGGTAGGGTTTGATCAAGTGCAATGTAGCTGAGAGGGATGACTGAGCCCCAAATGAAGGCTGAACATGATAGTAAGACAGTAGGAAAGTAAAAGAAAATAGAGGAAAGAACTTAGAGGCAAAAGGTATTTAGAGAGGTATAAATATAGGCATGCATATATGTACATATATTGATATATAATGGTAGGGATATAAGTCCATTTATGTATATTTACATGTCATTTATCAAGATTGCAGAAGGTCATTGGACCTCTACTCAAGTCCTCTCTCAACACACGAATACTATGTTCGAATAACTTGGCATTCTATGATGCTCAATTCATGACACGATAGCTCAAGATAAAATGAGTGAATAAGCAAATGTGGTGAAGAAATCTGATGGTGCCTGACTATCAAAAAGTATAGTATCTGGGGTCTTAAAGGCTTGAAGTTAAGTGGCCTTCCAGCAGAGCAGCAACAAAGCCCACATAGGAGAATCACAGAATCCTCATTTGATTATGAGGTGTCAACAGATTCAGGTATAAGGCAACCGAAGGTCAAAAAATATGGATGGGAATTAGTGGGATCAGAGTGGAGATTCAAAGTTCCTCTGTAGACAATTGAACATAACCTTACAGAAAGATCACAAGGAAGGGACAAGTCAGGCAAGGTGCAGTATTAGACTGATGGAACACACAGTATTACCCTAGTTCTTCAATGCTTTTTCTTCCGACTATCATGACCCTGGTTCTACCTTACAAATCAGTCTAGCCCAGAGCATGTGAACTGATAGAGATGAGAGCTCTCAACACACAGAATCCAGGACAGATAAACTCCTCAGAAACAATAAGTAGTGGAACCAGAAGGGTAGGGGGAAGATTGCAGGAGGAGAGAGGAAGGGGGATCCGATCACAAGGATCAACATATAGCTTCTCCCCATCCCAGGGGATGAACAACAGAAACATGGGTGAAGGGAGACAGCTGAGAGTGTAATATGTGAAAATAATAATAATTTATAATTTATCAAGGGGTCATGAATGTGGGAGGGTGAGGGAGAAAGAGGGAAAAGGAGCTGATAACAAAGGGCTCAAGTGGAAAGAAAATATTTTGAAAATGAAGATGGAAACATGTGCTTGATACAATTGATGTATAGATTGTTATAAGAGCCCCCAATGAAATGATTTTTCAATAAAATTACCTAAGCTTTACACATTTCCATTTTAATCAACACCAAGGAATTAATATAAAAAGAAGCAAAGATATCAGTAATGTAAACAGTAATGTCAGGCCTCTGTAATTGAGTCTAGGCTAACTCATAGTAGCTTAGTAGGACAAAATAGGGTTTGACTTTGCTCCTTGGAGTTTCTGAGACTATAAATCTTTACAGGAGAAAACAATTTCATATTTCTCCTGGATAGAAACAGGTGAGTTTGAACTGCTGGCCTTGATGTTAGCACCTGAATGCTTAATCCACTCTGCCACCAGGGCTCCTTTGAAATAAAACGCAAAATGGCAGAGTTGAAGGATCCTTAAGGGTCTTTCTATACTCCCCCTACATGTATGCAGAACCTCAAAGAATGAAAGGAGCAACAACTCACTGAATGCCACTGAATATGAACCAAGAACAGAGAAGGGTCAGGGTCAGCCTCTGTGCCACTTCAGTCCTTTTTCCTTTACCTGATGCCACTTTGAACATCTGCTGAAGCATCCCTCTGATTTAGCATGGCTGGAGTGTCCTTAGCTAATCACATGGATTAGCTCCTAAGCCATGATGCATAGAAATATATAGTTTATATATATTAAATGTGCATAATCTATAGTTATTGTGACTATAGGAAAATGATGTTAAGAAAGCATTGCCTCGTGCCATCTACAAAGCTGATAATTGGTGGGGGACTGTGTAGCCAGTGAGAATGTGAGGCAAGACAAATGCCACCAATGTTACTGTACATTGCGATACTCCTGAAGGTCACAAAACAGCAGGTGTCCTCAGGGCTGAGCAAGATGTGGAGTCAGGGAAAATAGCCTGAAATGCAAGAGAATCTCCTTATTTTCAGAGTACTGAAATTCCTAGAATTAGGCTTTGTTTGCAAAACATCCATGTTAATAGCAGTAAATGACTACCAACTGCCATTGGAAAGCAATTTGAGCTACATTAAATTGAAGCCAGATGTGGCAATCTTCGAAGTGGTGATCTGCTCCAAGAATACTATTATTGCACCTTGATTTCTTTTTTCTAGCCATAACATTTCTGATTTTGGTATTTCTGTATGTGGTAAATATAAGGCCTAAATATTTCAAAGAGCTATAAAATCACTTCCAGAAACTGCATGCAGTTTCCATTAAGATGAGATCAAGCTCTCTATATTATTTCAGACTGTTTAGTGGAAACTAATTGTTCATTACATTTGTATGTACAATGTTTCCATTTTATTTTAGGTTAGAGTTTTGTTTTGTAGATTTTAAAACCTCATAAACAAATCGCATATTTTAAAAATGTTTTATATAAATATACTGACAATCACAGCATGATTTAATGCAGCAATTAAAAGGCATGAAATAAAAATAGCATCTCAAGATTATTTGTAGAATATGTAGGTACTTAGCAGATCCCTTTGATAGAGGGCCAGTGGCTGAATTTTAAAAGCTATTTTTAATCAATCACTGTCCACTGGCTAAATTAACAAAAGATTCTGAAATTTGGTAACCCCTTCTGTCAAGGATACAGTGCAAATGGCACTTCATATGTAGTTGAATTAATGGCAGTACTAATTGTCTCAGACTATTTTGAATGTAGTGTGGTAAAAAGTGATACCATTAAACCATGAGAACAACTTCTAGAACTCTATCCTGAGGTTTAAAATTTGAGAAAATATATGTATATAAAAATATTTATCACAATGGCTGAGTTCAGTGGTGTAGTGGTTGAGTGCAGGACTGTGGCCCATTGGTTTGGCAGTTCAAATACAGCATCAGCTCTCCAGGAGCAAAGCTGGGCCTCCTACTTCCACCAGAGGGCAGTGATGCCCCCCCAAATTAAAATATTTATCACAGCATTATGCTTAATGGAGAAAACTGGAAACAATCTAAAGACCCAAAAGCAACAGAAGATAGGGAGTCATTTTCTAAGACAACAAAGCCCTTGGATACTGCTCAGACTTTGTGAGTCACTATGTCAGGCAGGGTTCTTTTAAAGAAATAAAAATCAGGACACTAGTAATTCTTTTTATATATTTATATATAAAGAAAGTTATATAAGATAAGAAAGAAACAGTGAACTATCTATAAAACAGTACAGATTGCTCAGTGCAACTCACTTGCGTGAGGCAACTAGAAGACTGGCAGTCCTTCAAGTCTTGAGGGCCGCTGAGTAGTCCACTGTAGAGCAATCCAGGCTATCTGGTCACAGGCAGCAAACAGCAGAGCAGGTCACCAACAGTCAGCCAGATGAAAGAGTCCAACAGTCCCCAGCTCAAGAGATGTATATCCCAGGAGCGTGGCGAAGCAGGGCTTGAAGGATCCTCATCTCACAGCAACACAGTCCACAATTAGGTGTCCCACGAGTAGTGTTGCTTGGAGGTTGAGGTACAGGATGAACAAAGCAGCTCTCTGGTCCAAAGATCCGGAAGCAAGAGAGAGGGCGTGACTCGCAGAGCCCTTCTTATCTCTGTCCTCAATTCATCCCGTGTGTTCATTGGCTGGGCCGTCACAACAGACCCACCAATCTTCTGTGGTCATGTTGGCAAAACAAACCTACCCATCACAATCCACCCCTTGCCAACATGGCACCTGTACAAAATTTTTTACCCATATAGAATTTCTAGAGAAATAAAATCATAAACATGGGTCTCTTTGATTGGTTCTCCAATCTGATTAGTTTTAAGAGCACTGGTGATGCTAATTCTACACCTAAAGCCATAGGTAATTTTGCCAATCCTACTAGTCCATGGTGTGAAATAGCAAAGCTAATAACTAAAGTAGGAGCACCGATGGATGGGGTGCTGGTTACAGGAGAGGTTCTGGGAGAACATATGTCTGATATAATCCAGCAGTTTTGTCAAGATGCCAAGTGTAAGGAAGCTGGTTGGCTGGTCCTCCTTACAATGGACTATGTGATTAAGGAGAAGGATTGCCTCAGAGCCTCAGAAGCATGCCTTAAGTGCTGACTCACAGACTTGAAGGCATCAGCCTGTGCTACAAAGGAAAGCCTTCGTGCCTGTAGTAAAAGAGCCGATATTGCTGAGAACCAGGTCCAAAGTTTCATTACGCGAGTGGCTGAATTACAACATCAGCTGAATGGCAGATCTAGAGCAGTGTCAGAAGCCAAAATGAGGGCATTGATAGGAAAAAATTGGACTGCACAAATCGTTATTCCTTGTTGGAAGTTTCCCTGTCCTATCAAAATTTTATCAAGGAAAATAGGTGACAAAGAAAAGTTGTATCAAGGGGAATACATATTTCACCACAACAATGTACCCACTCCATCTTCAAGGATAGTAAGGACTGCCTTTTGAGAATTACATTGAGAAAGCTTACCCTGTTTGACCTGCAGGCATACTCTGATCCCTTCAGACTTCTTTTCGCTCCACAACTCAAGGACATTAAAAGGAATATTGCTTGAGCCTCTCAAGAATACCCCCATGGCCATTAGATGTAGTATAAACCCAAGGGCTCAGAAGTTGGGCAGGGAGGGTGGGGGAGGAAGGGTTAGAGAGATGGAGAGCTCACCCTTCACTAGGGTATGGATATAGATGGAAGATATGTTGAGAAACAATGGCTTCACATTTTGAAAATTTTGTTTAAAAAATTTTTTGATGATTTTGTAGTGTGTTTTCTAACCGACCCGCATAGTGAACAAAAACAGAAATGGTTTGCTTAATTGTTATGGGGATGCTTGAAGAATGCTTATATAGATAATAAAAAAGTAACAGCAAAATTTGTGAAAATCAAAATGAAACTTGTTTATAGCATATAATGAGGGAGAAGATGAGGTTTTCTGTTCACATTAAGAGCTATAATTTTAGAAATGCACAGAGGCAGTTCTAATCTGTTTTCGCACTATCACTATGAGTTGGAATCAACTCAGTGACAGTGCTCAAGTGAACTATGCATTCTATAAGTATGCATGCATGCAAAAACATTCACAGCAGAGAGGCCAGATAAAAATTAACCAACAAAACAACAAAAATCAACAGCAGGTAGTTATTCATAAGTTGCTGTTAGAAAGCACACATACATTATATATGTAAATAAATAGATTAGAAAGTGTATTGTGTATGTAGCCTGTATAATTTTTGCTTGGAGGAAGAAAAATGGATAAAAAGTCAACTGTTAGAGCCATTTTCTTTCTGGCAAACACTAAACCACAAGTGTTACAAATAAGAAAGAAAGAAAAAAAGCCCTGCCAGAATCCATTTCACATCAAAATTTGCTCAGTAAACCTGCGGCCCTCAAAGTGACCTCTGACTAACCCACATCAGGGTTGCATGAACAGAGCAGCCAGATTGGAGAGTCAGCTACGTCTCTCTCTTGTCTAAACTCAGTACTCCTATTCCCAGCACCTCCTTGACTGTGGTCCCAGCAGACCAGAATCCTTCTCTTTCAGTTGATAGCCAGGTTCCTGCAATAATATTTTATGGTTTTCTGTGTAAAGATGCTTGTGTCACTTTTCTGCATTTATTCCTGAGAAAGTAGTATTTTTATGTCATGTAGAGTTGTTTATTTTTCTGTAGAGTTTTTTGTGGTTAGTTGAAGTCAACTTTGTGCTAACATAGCAAGTATGCTTAACAAAATGTTGCTCAGTTCTGCACCATCTCTGTGGTACATACATAATCTCATGTCAACTTGATAAATAATATAGGGTGGAGTCTAGACTGTCAAATAGGTCACAGCCTGACAGATACTTCCTTGTGGGCATGGTCTTCTCGTGAGGATTCTGAGGAATTCCTCTCTCTCAATTCTGCCATGGGAAGAGGTAGGCCATATTCTTTCTCTGTTCCACCTTGCTGTTGACAGACAGGTGTAGTCACACTGATGACAGCCAGGGCTGAAGTACTTCTTCTGGGATTGACTCCACAAGACATTTCAACCACCAGCCTGTGATCTTCCTGAATTCAGCACGATTTCATGTGCTGCATGAGTCTGAGGAGGAATTCAAGGGCTAATATGGGACTCATGGACTTGATCTGGTCAGAGTGATGATGTTTTATTGTTTTATTGATGAATAATTACTTTTTGATGTAAATGTTTCTCTTACACATAAAAGTGTCCCTGTATTTGCTTCTCTTGTCAACCTAGTCTAACACAATCTCTCAACGATTGTTAGTATGTTTGACTTCACTGTGGCAAGTATTTTGTCAGTCCATCTTATTCAGCATTTCCTTCATTTTTGTTAGCACTCGAGTTTGTCAAACATGGTGTTCTTTTCTAGCAATTGGTCTCATCTAATGATATAGCTACAGAAAACATACTATAGCCTCACCATCTTCACATCTAATAAATAGTCTAGTTATATTTCTTCTAAGACTGATTTGTCCATTCTCCTGGCAGTCCACGATATATACAATATTCTTCACAAACTCAGAAGTTTAGAGACGTGAATTCTTTTTTACCCCTGCTGATGATCAGATTTTGTATGTACATAAAGAAATCCCATGACCTGCATCTCACCCACTGCTATGGAGTTAATTCCAATGCACAAGAACCCCTTATAGGGGTTCCAAGATTGTAAATCTTTCCGGGAGCAGAAATAGTCATCTTTTCCCTTTGAGCAACTGACCTTATGATTAACTGCTCAATACCCGCAATGCCATCAGGCACACATCATTTATCACAATGACACTTTGTTTTCTTTTTTAAACATTAAAGAGCTCTTTTGCAACAGATTTCCACAATAAACCATTGATTTCTTGACAGCTGCTTCCATGAACATTACATGTTCTTCCAAGTAAAGTAAAATCTTGAAAAGTTAGTTGGATTTTTTGTTTTATTGGGTTTTTTTTTTCCTTCATCATGATGCTGTGTATTAGTGCAGCTGTGATGATTCTCATTTGCTTCACATTCAGGTGTATTTCATACTAAAACCTGTCACCTTTGACACCCATCAAAGGGCTTCCGAATGTCTTCATTTTGGTAAGTGTGTCTGTGTATTATAGATTGTTATTTAGTCTTTCTCCAATCATAAAACCACAGTCTTCTTCGTATATTCCATCTTTTTACATTACTTATTCAGCATACAGTATAAATAAATAATGTGAAGGGATATAATCCTGGTATCCCTTCTAAATTTAAAGTTTTACATCATAACATGGAAATACAACTGAATTTTTATCAAGTGATTTAAAATTAGTATTGTAAGCTCACATCATAATTCTATAAGTTTGCATGAAATTTATTTCAGAATTTTTTTATATTCAAAATTAAGTCATCTCTGAATAATGATGTCTTTATTTTTGTTTTGTTTTGTGGCTTCCTTGCCAATCTGTGTACCTATGATTACTTTTACTTGACTTATTTTTGTTTTGCTTTTTATGTTTTGGGGCATCACTCCCCTCTGGTGGTGGGAGTAGGAGGCCCACTCTTTGCTCCTGTGGAGCTGCTGCTGGAATTGAACCTCTATCCCAGTGGGCTACAGTCCCGTGCACAACCACTACGCCACCGGGGCTCAGCACTTTTACTTGACTTATTACAATTTCTAGAATCCCCAATAAAACATTCAAAAGAATTGGTGCTCACAATTGGCCTTGTCTCTTTCCTTATATACAAGGGAAACCTTTGATAATTTCCCAATAATAATGACTTCTGAAAAGAACGTAATTTTTTTTATTTCATCAAGTAAAGGAAGTCCCAAATTTCCTAATGTCTACTAATGTTAGCACAAATAGCTGTT
>PVJH01037082.1:0-18235 GCA_004026705.1 Nesogale talazaci | reverse complement strand
CCCCAGACCGGAACCCGTGGCTTTCCTGGTTTTCCCCGCAGCATCCGGGGAAGCTGTCTCGAAGGGTTTTCCCATTCCTCTTTTTCTGCCTCTGGAGTTCTAATTCCTCCCTAATTTGTGACAAAACCCGCTTCGGGGAGCAGCTGTGGGTGCTGGCTGGTCCCAATGCCAGGGCAAACTGAGGAGGCTGCATCTTGAGTAGGGACAAAGCTGGTGGCACCTGGCCCACCGTGGTGTGTGTGCACATGAGAGAGAGAGAGAGAGAGAGAGAATTCTGCAGTAATGTAACTAGCTAGCCTCGACACCTGAGTCCAGTTCTTTCACCTACTGGCTGGAACAGTATTACCCCTATAAACATGCAGAACTCATTGTCTTCCATTGATGCCACCCTACAGGGCAGGGTCGATCCCCCTCCCCTGGACCCCCACGTCAAGCGGCAGCTTGGGCAACCCCGAGGGTCTCCCAGCCGCAGGATTCCGAACAGTCAGAAGCAAGGGTGCCCCTTCCAAGAGGGGGGTCAAGGGAGTGGACTGGTTGTCTTTGCATTTGCCATGTTTAATATCTGTCTTGGGGACCAGATGATGGTGGGCAGAGCAGACCTCGGTTTCACGTCCAGCAGTGCACATTCCTTAGGCTCCAGCTCATCCGCTGCTGTCCCCTCAATGAGCCACCGCTCCTCCCATGGCCTCCCTGGGTCTCCTGTTCCCACCCGTCCTCCTCACGGAGTCTGTTGGACTTGGTCCTTGGGGAAATGCTGCCCTTCTGGTCTTAAATCAGAGGTCCTCCAACTTTTAAAACAGGGGGTCAGTTCACTGTCTCTCAGACTGTTGGAGGGCCAGACTAAAACACAACTATGAACAAATTCACTGCCGGCCCAGGATGAGTCGGCTGCTAAGCAGCACAGACAGCGGTGGCAAAAACACTGGCTGGCCGTATAAATGTCCTCGGCGGGCCCCATGTGGCCCGCAGGCCATGGTTTGAGGATACCTTAAATGGTTGATTATCCCAACACGGTGTTGAGTTCCATTCTATACCTGAAGGAGGTGGAGGGTCCTAGTCTTGGGGTCCCACACCTGTCTATCTGACCAGTAAGTCTGACCTCTTATGATTTGGGGTTGACTGTGTCCCTCTCTGAGGAGTTCATTCTTTGGGGGGTAGCCTGGGCTGTTTTAAGAGAATGCCACTGGAACTTCTTCCCCATCCACCCCCACTGCTAGTCCACCCAGCCTCCAGTCCTGATTTTGCCCCTTCAGACTTCCCTTTGTCCCCCAAACTCACAGAACACGGACAAAGACCGTGATAGGAGGCCCTCGGGGATGCCCAAACTGCCGCTTGATGTGGGGGTCCATGAAGGTCGAGTATAGGATTCGTTGGGGGAGGTTCAGAGAGATGGACTGCCTTCCAGAAAAGTCCAGACCTCTGTGGAGGCTGCATGAAGACATGGCAGCTGTGCACGCTGACAGTCTTGGTTTTCTTTGTATCCACGGTTTTTAGTGTGCCCTCCTGTCAGTCATTAAATAAAATAGATGATCACAATGACTTCTCTGGACCTCTGTACCACGGCTGCCGGAAACTTTCTTCCGTTTTCTCTATGATGTACACACAGGTGTCTGGTGTGTGTGTGTGTGTGTGTGTGTGTTGGTGAAATGGTTGGATGCTGGATTACGCAGCAAAGGGTTGATTCAAGTTAACCCAGAGATGTCACACCTGTCTGCTTTGGAAAGGACCATTGTCTTGACAACCCTATGGGGACCTTCTGCACGTGTGGTTCAGAAGGAACTTGACGTGCTGGCCTAGACCGGGGCTGAGCTGGCACCCACCCGAGGGCAGGGAGTTCTGCCTGAACAACACGGGAATCCGATCTTTGCAATCGGTCCTTTAACAGTCAGCCCAGAGTCCCTTCTGGAATCAATGCTTCCCTTCGGAGACACACAGGTCTTATCCCATTGTGCAAACCCAAAGGAAAATGACAGTGAAGATCTAGAAGTGGGCTCTCAAAGGAGCATCTGGAATCCCTTAAAAAAAAAAAAGTCAGTCTTCAGTGGCAGAGTCGGGGGGTGGGGTGACGCGGATGGGGACACAGACAGCATGGACTCAGTAGATGCTGAATGGTTCTCCTACCTTGCCAGAGTGCTCTCAGGTAGTATGGGGGCTCACCTGAGAACGTGAGCACTGCCCCCCAAGTCCCAGATCTCCCGTTGTCTCTTTAGACCATCCCACTGGACCCCATCCTCCCAGGTCTTCCAGGCTGATAAGGACAGAGGTCATTTCTTTCCCTGGAGCACTTGGCCTCAGAGCCCCAAGCCTTCCAGATACCCACGGAGAGATATCCGGCAACCAGGTTTGGCCTAGGAGCATGGTCTAAGGCAGAGGTGCTCTCACTTTTTCAGCATGGGAACTACCTATAAAATGATCAAGTCAAAATGATCTACCAAACACAAAACAATGCAAAACATATTGTCTATTGATTACATTTATTCATAAATGCATGGAGAATTTTTTATATGTACTATGTTTATGTACCTTGCATAACCACATGAATCCATGTTGCATAACACAACACAATGAACTACAAAAAAACTACATTTTTTTGTCATGATCTGAATTTACTCTGATGTCTTGCCCTGAATGGAATGAGCCAGGGATGCATAGTCCGGACAGAAGCTGCTGGCAGCCAGCCTCAAGCACACTTCCAAAGGATCATCAGTCATGGAGGAATGGTACTTGGACTTCATGATCTTTAGGTGGGAAAAGGCTGACTCACATCAATAAGTAGAGCTGAAGAATGTAGTCAAGGAGCTAGCACATTTTCTCATGTTTGGGTAATTTCCCTCTGCAAGTAAGTTCCAGAACTGTTCATGCACTCTGGACTTCAGCTGAATGTTGGTTTGTGCTGCTTTTTAATGGATTCCAAGTGCTCCTTTGAGAGCCCACTTCCAGACATCAAGTCTCATTTTCCTTTGGGTTTCCAAGATGGGATAAGACCTGTGTGCCTCCAAAGGGGAGTGTTGATTCCAGAAGGGATTCCGGGCTTGCTGTTAAAGGATCAATGGCAGCGATCATTCAGGAAGAACTCCCTGCCACAGGCTCGGTGCCGTCAAACGGCAACCCTAAAGGACACTGGAAAACTGCCCCTGTGGGTTTCTGAGGCTGTGAATCTTAAAGGGAGCAGGCAGCCTCATCTTTCTCCCGGGGAGTGACTGGTGGGTTTGAACCACTGACCTTGAAGTTAGCGGGGCTGCCTGAATTGGCCCTGCTGTGGTCTGGTTCCCCTGGAAGGTGAAGGCCTACAGTACAGGCTCTCTCTGGGGCTGACCCAAGGTTCAGAGACGTGTTATTATCTCAGGTTAGGTGGCCAGGAAAGGCTGCCCGGAATAGGAGACAAGGGCTCGAGGCCCTGGAGCTAATTGTTTGTTCTGTCAGTGCCCGAGACACTGCAAGAGCTCTCCCAAGAGTCCTGGAGGGCAGCCCAGGCTGGGGTGAGGGGGCCTTTGGTGGACAAGGTCATGCAATGGGCACAGGCTTCTCTGGGACCCCATGGACATGCCTGCCTAAAGGAGTCCAGTTGTTCTGCCTCTTGGGCTTACCATGGGAGAGGTACCTTGGGAGTGGGGGACTAGAGAAACAAATCACGAAGATGGAGAGTGGATGCTTGTCTGACCTCTGCCTCATGGTAGTTTTTCCTGTCTGGCTAGCTGGAGGTCAGATATGGATGGCCCTGCAGTTCACTGGGTTGTTTTCTGGAAAGAATACGGAAAGTTAAAGTTTTGATTCTTTTCCTTGGCTGTTGTCTTTGGTTACTCCTGTTCGAAATGGCAAAAATCAATGTGATTGGCTGAGCCCCGGTGGCGTAGTGGTTGTGCACAGGACCGCGGTCCTCTGGGATGGAGGTTCAATTCCAGCTCCACAGGAGCAAAGGCTGGACCTCCTACTCCCACCACCAGAGGGCAGTGATGACAACCTGCCCCTCCAAAAAAAAATCAATGTGATTGATGTACATTTTGAGCTCAGGCCCCGTGAACTTCTTCCCTGAGACCTGTGCCAGCACTGAGTTGCTTCCTCCCTCACTGGATCCACCAGACTTGTCACCCCCTGGTCTGTGATCTTCCTGCACTTGGCATCATTGCCTGAGTCTAAAGAGGAATTTATGGACTGGTTTCAGACTTAGGGGCTAATATCAGACTTAAGGACTTGATCTGAACGGGGCTGCGATGTTTCCGCAATATACAATCGCTCTTTGATAGAAAGCGCTCTCTCTCTCACATTCATGAGAGTTCCTGGATTGGTTTCCCTAGTCAACCCAGACTAGTACATTATGATCAGCCACCATGAATGTTTGCCCAGCCGAGCTGAGAAGCTAGGCATGGGCCTTATTGGGCTCTGGACTCAGTAGCCCAGCTGATCAGCTCTGTCTCTGAGCGGGATCTCCCTGCTATGTGTCTACTTTGTCAAAACCCAGCCCAGGGGCCAGAGGGGTGCCAGCAAACGACCAGACTGAAATTTATGGCCCTGGGAAGAACAGATGTTGGCTCCCTGATCCTGCAGAGGACCCCTGGGCTGGAGGGACAAGAGGGGCCATGGGAGCATAAGGGGGGCTGGGCTGGCCTACCAGAGGGGACCAGGAGTCCCACTGGACTTCATGAGCCCGTGGCCTACCTTCCCTTCCACTGGACCCAAGCCTGGAACAGTCCCCTCTGCCCCCACCAGTAGGCAGAATGCCAGGTGAGGCCATACCCCCGCATGGTGCCCGCACTGTGGGAATCCTGGTCGCTCCCTTGGGATGGGTAAGGGGTGTTTCTCCCCAGGCCCGCCCGCCCGGTGACCTTGACCCAACCGGACTGCCCTGGGCGCCTCGGGGTCCCGGGCGTGCGCCGGGGTTTCTAATCCCTCCCGGGCCAGCGCAGGGGGTGGAGGAGGGGCGTCGCCGGGCAGCCGGGGCGGGCAGCCCCCCGGGCGGCGGGGCGCGGGCGCGGGGCGGGGGCGCGGCGCGGCGCTCCCCCCGCGGTGCCCAGGCCCGGGCGCGGGGCGCGGGGCGGGCCGGGCGGCTAATCCCGTATGTAAATGGCAGCCAATGGAGGGTGGTGTTGCGCGGGGCTGGGATTAGGGCCGGGGCGAATGGCTGGCAATCTTACTGGGATTACAGAACAAAGAGCCTCCCCGGCTCCCGCTCTCGCTCGCGCCCCGCGCCGCGCCCCGCCCTCCGCCGCAGCCGCGCCGGGGGTGGGTGGGGGCCCGCAGCCCCGCGGCCGAGACCCCCCCGCGGCCCGCCCGCCCGCGCCTCCGCGGCCCTCCTTCCCCAGTCTCCCGGATTAATTAAGGCGGCGGCGGCGGCAGGAGGCTGAGTCCTGGCCGCCGGCCGGGCCGGGCGCCGCTGGCAGGAGCGCTTGGGGATCCTCCGAGGTAGGAGAAACTTTTGCGGGGAGCGGGCGCCGAGACCCCGCTCCGCGGCCCCTCCCCGCCCCGGGGGGGCCCCCCGCCCCTCCCCCTCCAGGTGTTCCAGAATCCGGGGCCGGTTTGTGGGCGCCTCGGGAGGCACGTGACTGGGATTATAATTCGGGGAGGGGGAGGGGGAGGGGAGGCCCGGCCGCCCCCACCTGCCGGAGGGGTGGGAGCCGGGAGCTGTCACCCGGCCCGCCCCGAGGTGGGGGCGCCCCGGGCGGGCGCCCGCAGGCTGCCGCAGTTGCCGAATGAGGTCAGTCGGGCTGCCCGCGGCGGCGGCGGCGACGGCGGGCCCAGTGTGAGAGCCCAGGGGACTGGGAAGGCCGCGGCCCCCGCCCCCCACTCACCTCCGCCTGCCTCAGTCCCGGCGATCTCCGGGCCAGAGGACCCCCCCCACCCCTCACGCCTGGGCTTGGGTCCAAGCCGGTGAAGACTGCCCGGCAGGGCTGCTTGTCGGGGTCCACCGGGAGGGGCTGACCTGAGGGGTGGCCGCTGAACTCGGGGTGGGGCGGAGGTGCCAGACTCAGCGGGGCGGCCGTGGAGCAAGTTGGGGGGTGCCGGGTCTGTGGGTGGTCTGTGAGTTCTTGCCCAGGGGTGGAGAGGTGGAGAAGGGCCCACCGAGTGCTCCGTGTCCCCCACCTTCCTTCTGCTTGGGTCCCAGGGAACATACGTGGTGGCCTGGCACGGACACTCCAGTGCCCAGGGTATGGCCAGTGAGAGAGACTGCTCTGCCCAGGCCAGAGTGCAGCACCCGCAGCAGAGAGCGCTCAGAGCTCAGAGTGGGTGCTGGAGGGGGCTCCCACAGTCCGGAATGGGGCAATGCCCGCGTCCACCTTCCCTGCAAGGAGAGGAGTTTTGTAAGTGGGGGTCTCCACGCTGGACACGGGGGAAACACCATCCTCTGGGATGGAGTACCACCGGTTCCCTGTGAGCTCAGGCTGCCTAGGCTCTGCCCGGGCCTGAAGGGTGGAGGTGTGGGGTGGGGCAGCCTCCGACTGCTTCTGGAGGGCATTTGTGGTGTCTTCTGCTCAGAGTCAAGGGGAGAGGAGCTTGAAGCTGCCCTGACCCTTTCTGGCCATAGTGCCCCCCCCCCCATCTGAGGTTGCCCCAAGTCTGGGAGGTGCCCCATTTATTTTAGCAATGTCAGTCTCGGAGGGAAAGGACATCACCCGCCTGGCTGGTTTAATTGGAACAGGAGGAGGCCAGGGGTGGTGGGCGGGAGGAGGGGACTGTCCCCAGGAGAGTGAGAATGACCATCCTGTGCGGGACCGAGAAGGTGGAGGTGTGCTTTGGCTCAGAATGTTCCAGAGCCCCCTGTCCTGTTGGTGGGATGGGGCCAGAAGCCCAGGACCACACCCAGTGGTCCTGCAGGGAGGGTGACTTCAAGAGTCACTGTTGAATCTCGGAGGGTCTCCTAAGACCCCGGAACCCCTCGTGGTCCCTGGCTTGTTCGAGATGGGGGAGAACTTAGGGCTGCAGTTTGCAAAACAACAGCAGCAACAACAACAACGAAACAGGTCTTAAAGACAGCGTTGCAGGGGGGCTGGCTAACCTACTTACGAGGCCAGTTCTCTCCAGGCTGGAAGGAGCAGCAACTGCTGTGCAATGTGCGTGTCGCAAATGATCTTCACCTGCTCACCTAAGGCAGGCTCCCCAGAGCCCTGGGAACGTGTGTCCCCAGCGCCGGCATTTGGACATCTCCCGGAAGGCAGGCAGGCGGGATCACAAGTCCCTGGTCTCCTTGACTGGGGTGGCCACGGCTGGGTTCCAGCTCAGGTGTCGGAGACCCCCCCCCCTGGGCTCTCCAGAGTGGTGGTGGTGGTAAGGAGGGTGACCTGGTGGGTAACAACTCTGGGCGGCCGTGTCCTTAACTGTGACCTTGAACCCACAGTCCACACCCTCCTTCCTGGTCTTGGTTCATTTCACCCACTCACTCTGCCCTGCCGTCTTGCCGTCCTCTGCTCCGTGCTGCAGGGTGCACGCCATTCGCCTTGCCTGGAAACTCCTTCCCATCCTGCCCCGGGACCAGTGAGGTGAGCCTCTGGCCTCTCCTCCTTTCGGACCCAGCTTGTGTGTCCGTGTGGTGTCCTGGGGCTGGGAGTTTTCCTGTTGCCATGGCTGCCCAGAGCGACAGTATGCCCATGATGTCCTGTCCCTTCCCTGCATGGATCTCCGGCAGGTGTTAGCTGGGACGGGGTGGAGGGGAGCTTCCTGGGGCCTTGGCCCTCTGACACTTGAGTGACTCTACAAAGAATGAATGACTCCACCCGGCTCCCCAACCCCGATTACCCGGTTACCCAGCGGCCAGGTCCCTGCCATCCTGGCCAGAGCTCCAGGGTCCTGAAGTCCCCTCTCCCCCGCTCCACCCAGTCTCCCTATTGACCTAACCTGTTCCTTTCTCCAAGTCCTGCCTGTCTCCCCCTCCCACCCCTCCCCTAAGCCCAGGGCTCTCCTCCCAAATGCTCTCTGCCTCTTGGGTCCCTGCCACCTGACTCCTTGCTGGCATCTCTCCTTGGTCCTTGGAAGTCAGGGCTACAGCCAGGGGCTTTGGGACAAGCTAGGGAAGTGCTCTCCCCCTCCTCCCCACCGGGCTGAGAGAGCCTGTGGGGCTGGTGGGTGGGGGTGGGGTGCACCCTGGGGCCTTGTGGCAGTTACTTAGAGCCACAGAGAAGCAGAGCAGGACCCAGGGCTCAGCCCCCTCTCCCACCCCTTTACTCTGGTCAGGTCTTCCAAAGCTTCCTGGAGGGTATTGGCCTGTGAATCGAGGGGCACTTCCAGACACCCAGGAGGAATTCTTGAGCTTGGGCAGCGTGGTGCATGGGGAGGGTTCTTTCTTGTGGGACACTGGGAGGAGAGGGACATGGCCAGTGGGATGTGTCAGGTAGTTGGTCACAGGGGACAATGGAGTGTGGGTGCTGCAGGAAGCTCCAGGTGAGGCAGGGGTGACTCCCCAGAGAAGCGTGTCAGCACTGGGAGAAATAGCCCCCCACCTCCCATGTCTGTACAGGCCGCATGCCTGCTGGAGGCCCTTATCTTCTTGACTGTTTTTGGAGGGTCTCAACCCAGGTAGCTGGAGGCTGCAGGGGTGTGTGGCAGAGGAGCCCTGCGCCTGAAGAAAGTAGGCCTGTGCTGAGAGGGGGGGATGCTAAGCCCTCCTTTAGCACTGCCTCCTCCTCCCCACCCCCATTGTAGTCTCCAGCCACGTCCCAGTTGTGGCCCCTTCTTCTGGGCCAAGGGACACGCTGCCATCCTCAGGCCCAGGCAGCGAGAACCCAGACCCAGTCTTGGCAGTGTCTCCCTGGAATTCCTCATTTCCCTGGATTTCTGGCAGGGACAGATTGTGATTGGAAAGCTCGCAGGAGTGGATACCCCCCTGTCTTTCTCAGCAGGCCTGGGGGACAGGATCCTAGGTCACTGAGTTCCTGGATAAATTGGGGTGGCCCTACTTTACCCATACGGTGGGTGTCAGCCAGCGGGGCTGTGCTAGGCATGAGGTTCCAACCCCCTCCTCTTGAGCCTAAGCGGGGCTGGGCCAGCCTTGAGCTATTTGTGTGCCCACCTGTCTCCCTTCTTCAGGGCCACCTGCTTAGAGCTGCCAGAATTCTCGAGTAAAATCAGGCCCCCCGATGAAAGTGGGGTTCCAAGAAGCAAGGACGCTTGCCATCATTAACCTCAAGCTCACTGCCAGCTGGTCAACACGGACTCTCAGGAGCTCTGGGGCCGTGGAGGGTACGCGCAGGACTGCTCACTCCCAGGTCAGAGGTTCAAACCCAACAACTGCTCAGAGGATGTACGACGAGGTTTTCTGCTTCCGCAAAGAGTTATGGTCTTGGAAGCCCACCACGGCAGTCCTAACCTGCCTGCAGATTCGCTCTGAGTCTCTGAGTCGGCACTGACTACCAGAGGGCAGTCAGTTCTTTTATTGGGGGCGGGGGGGGGCGGGGGGGACATCCCTGCTCTCTGCTAGGAGTGGGAGGCCCAGCCTTGCTGCTGCTGGATTTGAACCACCAAGCCCGTGGGCCGCAGTCCCGCACTCAACCACTACGCCACCGGGCCTCAGCCCCGGGCAGTCAGTTCTTAAGGTTAAGTCTTTTTTTTTTTTTTTTTGGCATCACTGCTCTCCGGTGGTGGGAGTAGGAGGCCCAGCCCCACTGCTGGAATTGAACCTCCGTCCCAGGGGGCCGCAGTCCCGCGCACAACCACGACGCCACTGGGGCTCAGCCCAAGGTTAAGTCTTCAGGGAAGCAGAAAGTCTTATCTTTCTTTTGTGGAGCAGCTGGTGGATTTGAACTTGTGACCTTGCAGGAATCCTTTGCGATATTTGGGACACGCTACAAAACGGGCTTGTCATTTCTCTCTGAGACTCAGCCTAGTCGGGGGTCTGATGTTGTAGCCTGCTGGGAGACTTCTGGGCATGAAGTCAAGCCGAGCCTGAGCTGGCTGGACTGGGGCAGGTTTGAACCAGCTGGCAGAGCTGGTGTGAGGGTCTCCCCTTCTTGCAGGCTCACCCAGCCTCTGGTCTTGGAGTCAGGGCTCTCCTAGGCCCGGGTAGGCTGATCTCTGGGGGCTCCGGGGTCCCCAGTCCGGGTTTCCCTTGGTTACAGTCTGCTGGGCCTGTATGGCCCATATAACTTCTGAAGAGATGCTAGGGGTGGGGCGGCTGGGAGAAGGGGTGATGGGAGGAAGTAGCTGGAAACACTCTTATCAGGCACAAATTAAGATTTGTAGTCCAGATTTGAGAAGCCAGGTCTGAGCACTGGGAATCAACTCTATGAGAACAATTCTCCCTCCCACCCCCACCTCTGCCACCATCCAGACTTGGGGAGGGCCTCGGCTGAGCTGGGTCTGCGGGGACGGAGGGTAGGGGTGGGGTAGCGGTGGGAGCTGGAAGGTGAGCACAATGTGGGGCTGTTGGAGTTGACCTTTGCTGCATTTCCCCCCGATCCCCCCCCCCCCCCCCCCCCCCCCCCCCCCCCAGCTACGGGCTGGCATGGAGTCTGGCTTTCAGGCAGAAGCAGAATGGATTGGGGGAGAGGAATTAGGAGGCGCACGGCAGGATGAGGAACCTGCCTGCACTCTGACAATGTGCCCCCACCCCTGGGCGGCCTTGTGCTGCTCTGTGGCACAGAGAGATTGCTCTGGCCATGGGAGGATGGGGGAGACTGGGGTGGGGTCATAGCTGAGGGCATGGATTTCTGGGCAGGAACTTGGCCGGGAGGTGGGGTCAGGGAGGGAGGGCAGCTGGGCCCAGCAGGCAGGCCCTCAAGTGGCCAAGGTTGCTCGTTTGGCTAGTTGGGGTCTGGTGGGCTCTTCCAGCGCAATAGTAACCACTGACGGGGCCACTGCTTCTCTGGCCCTCACAGACTGAGGCATGAGGTCTTGTTGGGGGGGGGGGGATTGTCCCAGTGAGGTTCTGGTCCAGGAGCACCCCTCTGTATACCGTACCTGACGCATCACTCAGGCTATAGGTGCATTTTTGACAAATGCAGACTCACCAGTGGCCCTCAGCCCCGTCACCCACAAGTGCTCTCAGCCTCTCTCTCTGCTAGGTCCCCGTGCAGCCCCTGCCTCGTTGCAGCATGTGGGGTTTGCTGCCCCTGCAGCCAGAACGTCACCATAAAGGGGATCTTGGAGCCTAACTTTTGTCAGTCCTTGGAGTGGAAGCCTCAATGTATTTCCCCGTGATATTCCATCCTGTGAGGTCCACTTCTGCCTGCTCCTGCAGTCTGGGAATCCAGTATGCCCGGTCCCCCTACCCCCCACCCCCACAGGTGGTCCCAAGGGTTTTCAGGAGCTGATTTGGGGGGTGTTGATGGCCAGGTCTTAACTCTGCAGCACCTCTGGGTGGACCCGAACCTCTGACCTTTCAATTGAGCAGCGAGCGCCACCCCATGAGGGCTGGGGTACGGATTCCTAACCCGGTGGCGGGGGGTGGTACGTTTCTCTAGTTTTCACAAAGATACTTTTGAGGGGGCAGGGAGGAGGAGGGACCCTGATACCCACCCCTCACCCCCACCCACGTCCAGGAGCTGGGCAAGCTGCACCCCTCTGTCCTCAGAGCTGGAATTTCATCTTCAGGTTCCGGTGACTGAGTGAGTACAGTGAGCCCCGTGATGAAATTACACCCCCGAGCCAGTGACCTTGCAGCGGCCTCTCCCCAGCCCAGGTGGGCGCCTGACAGCTGGAGGTCGGGCAGGGTGGGGCGGGCCAGGCCTGTGCCCTCAGGGATCTTGCCCATGTCGTGTGTACCCTCAGGGGCTGGGGGTCCCTGGCGCATGGGGACCCTGGGGCTGCCAAACTCCACAGGATTTTCGGGGGCTGCTGTTTGGGTTGCCAGCACTTTCTTCCAAGGCCCCTCTCTTGGCTGTTCGGTGAGGAGCAGAGCCTGCTAATGGTGGACATCACAGGGGGTGGGGAGATTCCCCCCTGAAGTGGGCACAGGCGTTCTCTGGGCAGGGCAGGGGCACTGAGGAGCAGTGCCTCCCCTCTCCTTGCTTTGTATTGAATGTCCATGGGTGGGAGAAGGGAACATCTGGTTTCTTGGGCCAGAGTCCTCCAGAGCAAAGGATGTGCACAGAACCCCGGGGCGATGTGGACCACGTGGGCTCCTCCTGCTGTGTCCCCATTTCTTCTGAGAGAAAGAAGCCCATCAGTGCTGTCCAGCTGGTCCTGACCCCCAGCAGAACAGAACTGCTCGGCTGGGACTCACAAGTGGATCGCCAGGGCTTTCCTCTGAGGCACCTCTGAGTGGACTTGAGCCTCCCTTTGGTCAGTTACCCGACAGGCCTCTAGGCATTGGGCCAGCTGATGGATGAGACGTTTGAGACCCTCTGTCACCTGAAGGGTGACCCTTCTCAGGAATGTGTGTCTTGTGTCCCCCCACCCCCCATCGAGGAATGCTTGCTGGTCATAACAGCTGAGTGAGGGCCTTGCAGAGTGGCCAGGTTTGGAGAAGGGGGGACCTGAGTGACGTGGGTGCTCAGAGGCCCCTGGCTCCCCAGGGCTTGTGGGAGCCTCAAAGAAGAGAGATCTCTGGGTCTGTGAGTGTGGAGTGAGTCGGTTTTTAGGGAGCCTGGCCCGGGACCCGGTTCTGCCATCAGCCCACAAGTTGCTCACTGTCTCTCCCAGAGCCCCCAGACAGACCTGGCCAGGGTGCTCCTTGGGAAGGCTCTGGCAGACCAGCCCTGTGCCCCAGGGCCCACGGGTGTTCCTGGCCAGGCAGGACCCCAGCTTGCCTGCCCACCCACCCCGCTGCAGCTGCAGGGTGGTCCTGGCGGGCTCCAGGGGGGTCTGGTGACTCGGTCTGGTGTCTCAGGTGTTTATCAAGGAGCTGGTTTTTCAGGTGTGGCGGCTTTCAGCCGAGAGGCCCAGGCCGGGGAGGCAGGGCCCTGGGAAGGACGATGTTGCCCCTGCGCCTGTGTGCACCCTGGCTTTCGGAGCCAGCTGCAGGCCTCTGGGTGGGTGGGCCAAACCACACCGCTCTGATTCTCATCCAGTGCTCTTGGCCAGCCTCTCCCCAGACTGTTCCCCACACTTCTGGACGGGGGAGCACTGTAAGGGTGCAGGCCGGTGCCCCTCCTGGGTGGGGGGGGGGGTGCCCGTGTAGCAGCACAGTGCCATGTCACCCTCAGGGCTCTGAGTCCAGACAGACAAGGGTTTGACTCCCAGCTGCACCACTCCTACTGCGCGGCCTCCGATCAGTGACTTCGCCTCCCTGATCCTCTCCGGGAAGACTGAGGACTGACAGTCCTGCAGGGTTCTGGGGAGGACGGGTGCATTCAAGCAGGGAAGCTGGCTGCCATCCCAGTTGAAAGCGGGTCCTCCTTTTGTCACGTCCTGGGCAGACACCGGGAGCCCCCTGAGAGGGGGGAGAGGGGCAGACCCCAGTGTCTGCACCCCGGAAAAGCCTCTTGTCTAGAACTGGCCGGTTCCCCCTGGTTAAGCATCGGGCTGCTAGCTGCAAGCTCAGCAGTTCCGAACCTCCAGCCGCCCCACGGGAAAGAAACGAGGCTTTCCGCTCCTGTAAAGTGCTGCAGCATTGGGAGGCCGGGGGAGCAGCGCTGGCTGCACGCACTGCAGGGTGACCCTGAGTCAGAATGGACTCCATGGGAGGAGTGTGCGAGGTGCCCGTGCGGAGGGGCTGCCCGGAACAGACTGGGTCAGTGAAGTGGAAGCAAGCTTGTGGGGGGTGGTTGGTACAAAGGAGGGGACTTTGAAGGCAGGGGCTCTGGGAAGGCTGCCCGCCATCTGATACTGGCTCTGGCGTCTGGCTGGGACTCTCTGGGCCGTAGGGGCAGTGGTGACGCCGGTGGGGAGGGCGACAGACTGCCCTCCCTCCACTCTGTCAATGCTGTCTCCCTGGGTGAGGTGTGGCCCCTTTTGGGGGGGCTTTCCCCCCACAACGCACAGCTGGTGTGCGTGCAGACGGTGCACATGTGAGGTCCGTCCAGTTGATCGCGGACTGTGTGGACACTGGCCTCTACGACCCGTGGGCGTGCACAGGTATGAGCACACGTGTGGAGGCCCCATGCAGAGCTGGACACCAGCCCCCACCCTGGGACCGGGGCCTCCTTGATTCCGGATAAGGAGGTCCCATTCCTTGGCCACAGGTAACAGAAAACCAACATGGGCCCAGACAGCTCCTTGCCTGCTTAGCACGCTCACCTTCTGTGTGAGAGACCCGGGTTCCGTTCTCGGCCGGTGCCCCTCCCGGTCCCCCCCACCCCCCACCAGCTCGCATGTGGCTACAGTGCTTCGTTTCAGTGGATCAAGAGGTATACTGGCCCTGGCGTCTGGCTGGGCTGAAGCAGTGGGATGCTTCAGGATAAAGAGGGACTAGGGAGAAAGGCCTGGCTCTCTGTCTCCGAGACTTAGCCAAGGAGAATCCTGGATCCCAGCAGCCTGGCAGAAAGAGAGGGAATCTTGATGAAGGCTGACGCACGGCCAGGCAGCACCCCTGCCACTGGGTGTGTGCTGCCACGCATGAGAGGAACCACGTGGTGGCAGCTCACTGTGACGAAAGGACACGCTGATGGCCGAGGCTTACACAAAGCCCACGACCATCGGGCTGATTCTGACCCACAGCCACCCTGCCAGGCGGAGCAGGACTGCCGGCCTCTCTGGAGCAGGCAGCCTGGTCCTTCTCCTCAGAGTGGCTGGCCGGTTTGAATCGCTGCTCTTCACCCCCAGCGCCCGCCGACGCGCCCTGCAACGGGATCCAGGTAGACAGTGCCCGGCTGCTGTGGGGATGGAGGCCTTCAGGGGACCCTCTTCTTCCACTTGATCTTAGCCCAAAGGCCGAGAAGTGATGGGACCCTCTTTCTGCATAGCATCTTTAGTTTATGTTTTAAAGAGATTTGTCTTGCCTGGGCCCCATGCAGTGCCGCTTCAGATACCCAGAGTTGTGCCGTCATCCATGCCCACGATCTTCATTCGAGAACATTCTCATCATGGCTCCCCAAAAGGATCCCACCCCCTCCCACCCCAGCCTCCACCCTACCCCCTCCCTTCAGCCTTGGAGTTTCAAGCGGGTTTGCTTATAAACAGCAGTTCCTCTCTTTGGGTCATGTAGTCGGGACCGTCTGTGACCATCTCCCTGGTGGGTTTGCACTTCTGTGCTGCAATCTTTAGCTCCGTGGATGGATGACATCCAGTGTTTGGGTCGCCCCGGTGTCTAGGCACACCCTCCGCAGCTGTCGGTTCTGGCGCCTATGCGGCGTTCTGCTGGGAACGTCTGTGGACATACGGTTTCTGTCATCTGTGGGCGTCTGTGGACACGTTGGGCGGCCGTTCGGTGTCGGCCCTCGGGGGCAAGGAGAACCCTCAGCTGGGCGTCTTCGGACTCGCACTCTGCCGTGCCCCCGGACTCTTCGCCAACGAGGCCAGGCTATGTGGCAGCCCCACGGCCACTCTTCCGAGGGCTTCGACTTCACGGCAACCTTGTGCATCTTTTTAATTCCGGTCGTGCCCCGTGGGGCAGCTTGAGGAAAGGTTGAACCCGGGGTGCCGCGGAGGAAAGGCCTAAGCACTTGCTTCCTTCGTGAAAGGTTGCAGCCCAGACGCCCTGCTGGCTCTCTCTCTCTCTCTCTCTCTCTCTCTCTCTATCTTTCTCTCTCTCTCTGTCACACACACACACACACGCCCACGCCGTCTCTGCTCAGGATTGAGCTGCACACGGCACACACAGAATGGAGCCCTGCCCGTCCCGTCCCGTCCTGAGTGGTGACGGCACATGAGCCCCTTCTTGCAGGCACCGTGTCAGTCCTCCTTCTCTCTCTGGCCGAGCACAGTGTCCTTCTCCAGGGCCTGGTCTCTCCTGACAACAGGGCTCGGGCAGGTGAGACCCACCCTCGCCATCTGGGCCCTGCAGCACACTTCTCCAGCGCACTTCTTCTTCCAAGACAGACTGGTTTGTGCAGTCGGCGGCGGTTCTCGGCACTCCCCGCCTTCTCCCCCAGCCCCATCCTGGAAAGGCATCGATCAGCCTCGCTCTTCCTACTTCAGTGTCCAGCTTTCCCGAGCCTTGGGTGCGGATGGATGGACACTCCTTGGCTTGGGTCAGGGGCACCTTAGTCCTCAAAGTGACCTCCTTGCCCTTGAACACTTAACAAGGTCGCTTTGCTGCAGCTGCTTTACCCAGGGCAATACGTTTCCCCTCTGCTCCCCACAAGCCCACTTCTCCTGCCCTGGGAGAGTACCCAGAGACCATGAGGTCTGCTGCCCAGCCCCGCTCAGCTCACCTCGCTCAGGACCTAGACCCTCTCTCCCGGCTGGGAGGCCCAGGCACGGCTGTTGGGGCTGCCCCCTGGCCACTTTATTTATTTATTTATTTTTAATATATATTTTTTGGCATCACTGCCCTCTGGTGGTGGGAGTAGGAGGCCCAGCTGCTGCTGGATTTGAACCTCCAACCCACTGGGCCGCAGTCCCACGCACAACCACTACGCCACGGGGGCTCAGCCCCTGGCCCTTTTATTTTTAATTATTTATTTCATTGCCCTCTAATTGGCATGACATCAAGGCCACTGTTTCAAAGGATATGATTCTGGTTTGGTTTTTTTTTTTTGGGGGGGGGGGGGGCATCACTGCCCTGGTGGGAGTAGGAAGCCCAATCTTGCTCCTGGAGAGCTGCTGCTGGACTTGAACCGCCAACCCTGTGGGCTGCAGTCCCGCACACAACCACTGCGCCACCGGGGCTCAGCCCTGATTCTGGGGTTTTGCATCAGGGAGTCTGCCCGCTAGAAATGTCTATTTGTCTGTCTCGCCTCAACTTACCGACGACAGTGACTTTTTCTTTCCTGTGAGGTGGATGTGTCCTTACTTTGAGACAGTCGAGCCAACTTCTCCCCTGGACCTACTCAAGTTCACGGCCACCGAGTCCATTCCCTGTGGGCAGAGCAGAGCTGTCCTGTGAGTTTCTCAGGCTGCAATTCTTTTTTTATTTAAATTTTTTAAGGCATCACTGCCCTCTGGTGGTGGGAATAGGAGGCCCAGCCTTTGCTCCTGTGGAGCTGGAATTGAACCTCCATCCCAGTGGGCCGCAGTCCCGCGCACAACCACTATACCACCAGGACTCAGCCCTCAGGCTGTGATTCTTTTTTTTTTTTTAATTTTTAAAAAAATTTTATTAATTATTTTTGGGGGGGCATCACTGCTCTCCAGTGGTGGGATTAAGAGGCCCAGCCCCTCTGCTGGAATTGAACCTCCGCAGGCTGTGATTCTTGATAGGGACAGAGACCCTCATCTTCATCTTTCTCCCAAGGAGCTGGTGGGTTCTAACTCCTGGCCTCGGGGTTAGCAACGCAGCACATAACCCTCTCTGCCACCAGGGCTTTCCGAGGCAACCCTCTGCTCCTCTCCACCTGCAGCTTCGCTGTCACGACGAGGCTGCCGACTTGTCCTTGCACTGAGACCCAGACCCGCTGCCAGTGCCTGGACGCCGACGCACACGTAGCCTCCCTCTGCAGTGTGTCTGAGACCACAGCTCTTTACAGGAGCAGACAGCCTCGGCTTCCTCCCACGGAGCGGTTGGTAGGCTTGAACCCCCGAATGTCAGTAACCCACTGCCTAATGCATCAGCACCTGCCGGGCTCAAAGCCAAACACACGCCACGGAATTCGGACTCACTGTGAGCCCACAGGGCAGGGTAGAACTGCCCCTGTGGGTGTCTGAGGCCGCAGAACTCTATGGGAGTAGACAGCCCTGCCTTTCTCCACAAGAAGAAACTGGTGGGTTTGAACCGCTGACCTTGCAGTCAACAGTTCAGTACTCAGCTGTCTACGCCGCCCGGGCCCAATAAGAGCAGCAGGCCGCCGTTCTGATTTAGCCACAAGTTCAACTTAGAGACTTAAGGTCGGGCATGGTTTATGACCTGGGGTCTGACGTCGTTTGTAAGCTGGGAGTCGCCTGCATTTGGAAGATGGTGCACCCAGCGCCACTGTCCAATCCCAGGACCCCACCAAGAAAGGTCCCTCTGTCCACTTACCGGCCACTTCCCCACCTTTCCCTGCCCCCCGTCACCTGGCAACCTCTAATCCATTTTTCTGTGGACGCGGACAGGACGAGACGCCAACTGAAAAGGCGGCGTGTAACTGGGGACGTGCACGAGGACGGCGCAGGCCGAGGGGTGGAGCGGACGGAGGGGCCCTTGAGGGACGATTCCCTATTGTGACTGAGGTGGTCCTGGCATGGCTACATGTGTGTGTGAAGGCTCAGAAGACTGGACAGCAGGAGGAGCAAACCTCACTGTATGTAGACTCAGGCCACTGTTGTCACGGACTGCCCCACCGGGGTGACC
>PVJH01037081.1:0-18247 GCA_004026705.1 Nesogale talazaci | reverse complement strand
TGCCTTGCTGCCGCTGCATTTGAACTGCCAAGCCAGTGGGCTGCAGTCCCGCACGCAACCACTACGCCACTGGGGCTCAGCCCCTCTCTCTCTTTCTTTTAGCAATAGTTTCATTTTTATTTAATGATCTAGATAAAAGGAAAAAAAGAGTAGACCATTTCATGTAATAACAATACTAACATACAACTGAGTGCTTAAAGACACTTTCATGTACAAGCAATAAGTAAAAATATTTAAATCATACACTAAGGAAATACGTAGGCCTCTTAACATAAACTTACACTCTCAGCCTAGGGTGAAAATCAAGAAACTAAAATAAAACCTACTTACACTGTGACGAGTAAAACATACATGCCCTGTGTCTAGACAGCTAATTCTATTAATGGTTCTTATGGTTAAGACCTCCTTAAGTATTTTTTAATCGCTTTATTGGGGACACGTACATCGCTTTTCACAATACATAAATACATATATTGTGCCAAGCACCGTCACTGTCTGCTGCCATCATCATTCTCCAAACATCTGCTTCCCCCCCCCCGAACCCTTAATTTCAGCTTCTCATCCCTTCCTCTCCACCCCTACTCCCCTACTCCTCACCAACCTTCAATACTTTATAAATTATTATTTATTATTATTATTATTTTGGGGGTATCACTGCCCTCTGGTGGGAGTGGGAGGCTCAGTCTTGCTTCTGGAGAGCTGCAGCCGAATTTGAACCGCCAAGCCAATAAATTATTATTGTTTCGTCACATCTTACACTGCCTGATGTCTTCTCTCGCCCACTCCTCCACTGTCTGTCCTCCTGATAGGAGGTTGTGTGTAGATCCTTGTAGTTGGCTCCCTCTCTCCCCCACCTTCCCTCCACCCATCCAGTAGCTCCACTCTTACGACTGGCCCCAAGAGGTTCATCTGTCCTGGGTTCCCCGTATTTCCACTTCCCATCCCTACCAGTGTACCTCCTCCAGTCCAACTGGATTTGTAAGGTAGAATCGGGACCATGAGAGTTGTGGGGAGGAAGTCTTCAGGAAATAGAGGAAAGTTTTATGTTTCTTTGCCACCTCACTGCACCTTGACTGGCCTGTCTCCTCCCCATGACTCCCCTATAGGAGGGTGTCCAATTGTCCACAAGTGGGCCTTGGGTCCCCATCCTGCTCTCCCCCTCATTCATAGTGATGTGATTCTTGTTCTTTGATGGTTGATATCTGCTCCTCTCGACCCCTTGTGATCACACAGGCTAGTGTGCTTCTGCCACATGGGCTTTGCTGCTTCTGGGCTAGATGGCCACTTGTTGACCTTCAAGCCTTTAAGATCCCAGATACTTTATCATTTGGTGGTTGGGCGCCATCAGATTTCTCTGCTCTGTCTGCCTCTTCTCCCTTTTTTCTTCAGTGATCATGTTGGCAGGGTGGACACATAATGATATGATTTTTGTTCTTTCTTTCTTTTTTTGGGGGGGGGGCATCACTGCCCTAGTGGGAGTAGGAAACTCAGCCTTGCTCCTGGAGAGTTGCTGCTGGATTTGAACTGCCAACCCTGTGGGCCACAGTCCCGCACACAGCCACTACACCCTGGGGCTCAGCCCCAACCTGGGAGCTTTTTAAAGAATGCAAATGCCCAGGCCCCACTCCATCCTCTATTAAGAAAAGAATAGAGGTCAATTTGAATGCATGCTTTGGTTGGAGAACTATTGGTATGTTAACAAAGGAGATTTTGTTTTCAAGGGGAGATTTGGTACTTTCTGAAGATATTTTTGGCTAGCATAATTGGGGGTAGGGAGGGCTTCTGTTATCATTTAGTGGTCAAGGCCATAGATGCTATTAAACATCTTACAATGCACAGTCTAGCCCTGACAGCAAAGAATTACCCAGCTCCAGATGTCAGTAGAGCTGCTGTGAAACACTGGAGAAGAGTCTTAAAAAGGCCACATCTTGGAACTTAGAAATGGGAGAATAGCTTCTTTCATTCAGCAAGTACTTTCTGAGAGGGTGAGGGATCTGGATCGAGGTTGCGATCCGAAAGGGCAGGAGGTGGAGGCAGCACAGTCAGATTCCCACCCTCCATAAAGGAGTATAAGGAGCCCTGGTGGCACTTGAGACTAAACCTCTTTTCAATCTCGGGAGCATTTGATACAGGGGTGAAGCAGGGTGAATTTCTCCTGCCTTTAGGACTGAGTTGATGCCGAGAAGTGTCTCTGATGTCACGCGTTTGGCACAAGGTCAGCTGTTCAAATCCATCAGTAGCTCCAGGGAAAAAAGATGAGGCTGTCTGCTCCCATAAAGATGTATATTCTCAGCTGAGCCCCAGTGGCGCAGTGGTTGTGCGCGGGACTGCGGCCCACTGGGTTGGAGGTTCAAATCCAGCAGCAAGGCTGTCCTACTTCCACCACCAGAGGGCAGTGATGCCCCCCCCCCAAACAAACAAACAAACAAACAAAAAGATGTATGTATAGTCTGGAAAACCTGAAGGGGCCATTTCTAGTCTGTCCTCTTGGATCACTACAAGTCAGACTGGACTTGGTGTCAGTGTTCTGGTTGGTTTTTGATGCCGAGTAGGTCACAAAGCTATTTACCCTAAAGCAGCAGTTGGGGAGAGAGGCTCCTGGTGGTGTAGTGGTTACGCATTGGCCTGTGATCCCCCTGGTTGGCAGTTTGAAACCACCAGCTGCCCAAGGGGAGAAAAGGCTGGGCTTTGTACTCCCGTCAACAGCTCCCGTCCGTCTCGGAAACCCACAGGAGGTCAACCACTTGGGTGAGCTTGCTATTGCATGGCTCTTCTGCCAAGGGCTGGCCTTCCTTGATTGTCGTGAAAACGGGGGCAGATATGGCTGCTGCCCCCAAGCATGGCTCCCAAATCTCCCCTCTCCCCAATTCACTGATTCCAACCAAGGCTAAAGGCAGGGATAAAGTTTCAATCTGGATACTACATGATAATAATGCCTTTCCTCGATGATTGCCTTATATAGCCTCATTGGTGGCATGTTCAGCACAGCATAAAGGATATTAGCAAGGGCTTTTTTTTTTTTTTTTTTTTTTTGGGCATCACTGCTCTCGGGTGGTGGGAGCAGGTAGGGCTTCCTTATCTTTCACAAATCTCCAGTTACCTTTAAGACTCTCCCACCACAGCCACCAAGATCGGCTCTTGGGGAGGGCATTCCTCTTCTGATAAGGGCTTTAGGAGAGGGCAAGGGCGAACATCTTTCCCGAACCAGCGTCACTTTATCTGCCAGTTACTGTTACAGATCCTTTCGCACATCCCCCAGGCAATATCTCCCAGGGCCCTGTGGATGGAAGAACGTATCTCCCTACTTTGATTACGAGGAATCTGGCACTCAGAAAGACTCGTGCGTCCGAAGCAAACCCACAGGCACTGAGTAGTCTGACCCACGGCCACCCTGTAGGGCAGGGCAGAAATGCGCCGGAGTGTTTCTGAAATGGCAGCTCTTTCAGGGAGCGGAGAGACTCATCTTTTCTCCTGCGGAGTGGCTGGTGAGTTTGAAGGACCCACCTGGCAGCGAGGAGCCCAACGCCTACCCCACCGTGCCACAAGGGCTCCTTAGAGAGCCTAATGACTGACTGGCCTCATACCCCTCTGGCTAAAAGGCGCTGCGGGGGCATTTTCATGCCGGTCTGACTGTGCGCTTGTCTGTTCACGGCATTTTCCTCTTCCCTCTGTCCAACCCCACCCGCTTTAAAAAGAAGCAAGCAAGCAAGCGAACCTCAGTTACCTGAGACCCCAGACATCAGCGTAAGCGGCAGCAGCAGTAGGAGGGAAGAGATGAGAACTTTCATTGTGACGGCTCGTCTGGCTCCAAGTCGCTGGGATCTGGCCGGAAGAGGGGGCGCACGGGGGTCCAGCCTTGCGGGGCCGATTCGGGCTGCGGTCCTTGGCTTTGCAGTCTGAGCCTTAATCCCAGGGCGGTGTGCTCCTGAGGTGCCGAGAACGGTGAGGGTGACGCAGGCCTTGCTTTCAGGGAGCAGATTGGGCCATGTGTTTTACGGGAATCTGGGAGTTAAGCTGGTCAAACAAATGAAGTGAAGCATTCTTAAGAACATAAGAAGGTGACTGATAACTTGGCAGCAAAACTTGTTCCTGCCCATTCTCCTGCCCCACCTGCACACGATGATTTCTTCACAATTTTCTTTTCATTTTTTCCCCCTCCTTGTTTGGATTTCCTTATACCTCCTAATGACCCTCCCTAGCTTAATACCTGGCTGGAAAGTGCATGGAAACTAGGATGGCACTGCCTGTTTCCTCACTGCTCTTGATTCCATTCATCTTTGGTCGCCTGTCAGCCATCACTGTGCTGTTGCCTGGGACCTTCCACTGCCCCCCACAGTTGACAATTCTGTAGCTACACACAGTGGGAAACCGAGTAGCACCAGGAAGAGGCACATTGGTTGCTAAGACCCTGGGATCGTGGGTGAAACCGTGCCTGCTTGATGGTCATCAAGATGGTGGCTGTGGATGAACTGCTCCAACCTGGAAAGGAGAGAAGTGGGTTGGTGGAAGATTCCCATTACGAATGTCCAGGAGGGCTTGAAAAGTATGGCTACTGCAGGAGGGAAGAATTCCTTAACAAATCCTTTCCCAGGCTGCTAGAGTCCCCCTGGACCTAGACCTTGGTTAGCCCCAGCCCAGGGCTCATCATAAACACTAAGAATCCCTAAACATCAGCATTTGCTAGACGTGGCTCCTATTCCAGAGACTTCGGGGCATGTGCTGAGAGAAAGAGGAGAGGTGAATTGACTGCTGGGTACTCTTTGTGGGGACTGAAGGGAGGTTAACGAGAGTCCTCACTGGAAGCCTTCCAGGGGACTTGAGATAAAGTAATAGGACTTTGTTTCCTGCATGAGGAAGGGACAAGAGAGGTGTGAGTAAGCCCATTTCTCTTTGGTTAGATCATTCTTCTCTCCGTTATCAAGGCATCCCTGTCTGCTGATGCATTAGTGAGCTTATTGTAAACTTGGTGGCCACAGAGTTTATAAAGCAGATATAGTTACGGGGGATTACTGTCTTAAGTTGAAGGCTTGTCTGGCTCTGATATAAACCATTCGTGTGGCTTCTTTCTGGGAAATTCTAAACACGAGCTTTGTCCTTAAGCCTACCTAGAGAGATGGCATGCCAGGGAAATGTACGTGCTGCCAATTTCAGACGTGAGAGAAGTTCACGTTGGATCTCTAGGGATGGGTGGGGTGGACACTGAGTTTGGGTTGAGGGGGAGCGGAAAAGAGGACATTATAGACAAAGAGCATTTTGTTGTCAATGAGCTTTCTGGAGCCAGAGATGGGGAAATTTGAAGGGGGGGACTGTCTACCGTTCACGTTGGCATTTCTTAACTCACATGGGGCTAACGTTTCGGGAGGAGGACTCAGTAAATATTTACTGAACTGGCTATGTTTGCATCAGGTTCTTTCACTGGACCTGAAATATTCAGCTATGATGTGCAGTCTATTGCCAGAAAGAAAAATCATGCTGATATGTAACCACATATGCACACGGAGTCTGATGGGGACTTTGTATTTTTTTTTTTTCCATGGATCTGTCCACACCTTCCTTGGGACGTTTTTCTGGTCTCTGCAGGATTGTGGTAGTTCCATAATTTGATGTCAGTTTGGGATTTGAGAGGATTAAGCGTGAAGGGGTGAAGTCTACTCTGTCGATGGGTCACAACCAATGAGGTCTCTGTGTGGGCATCATCTTCTGAGAATTCTGGGAACTCTGGTGTTTTTCATCCTTGGAGGCAGAAATTTCTCTCTTTCCGTTCACTTCCTTGTAGACTCTCTACTGACAAGGCTGTGAGACGTCCCTGAGGAGAAGCCACGTGGACCTACCGTGATGCAGTCATAACCCTGGACCTGGAAAAGCCATGTGGAGATAGATCCCTGCCAGAGCTGAGGTACTTACAAATGCCACTGGATCTACGACACTTCCCACCCATTGACCTGTGATCTTTCTGCATTTGGCATCTTTGAGTGTGTTTCGTGAGCCTGAAGAGGGCTTTATACATTGTTGTCAGACATACGGGCTATCTTGGACTTGTGGGCTTGTCTGGACTGGGTTGGAATGTTTTCTCCATATTCAACTGCTCTTGTATATTAACCTCTTTCTTATGCACATATGTGTGTTTATCAATTTGTTTCTCTAGTCTACCCACACTGACACAAGGGTCTTGATTCTATGCACGTTCATTCCCTGTGTTTTCCCCTCTGCATAGTTTTTATTTAGTCTTTCCATCCATGTATCTTTTTCTTCATTCTTGTTTGCTCCAGATGAGCAAAGACCAAGAGTTGCTCCTTAGCTGCTCACAGCTTTTAAGATCCCAGGTATTAGTCACCGAAGTAGACATTGGACATGACCTTTTTTTTTTTAAATTGTTTTATTGGGAGCTCATACAACTCTTATCACAATCCATCCATCCATCCATTGTGTCAAACACATTTGTACATTTGTTGCCATCATCATATTCAAAACATGTTCTTTCTACTTGGTATCAGCCCCTCATTTTTTCTACCCCCACCTCATGAGCCCTTCATAATTTATAATTTTCCATGTCTCACACAGACCAATGTCTCTTTTCACCCACTTTGCTATTGCCCGTACCCCCAGGAGGGCGTTATATGTAGATCATCGTCATCTGTCCACCCTTCTCCCCCACCTTCTCCTTACCTTTCTGGCGTGGCTCAATATTGAGCCCGAGGGGTTTATCTGTCCTGGATCCCCTATGTCCTCAGTTCTTAGTTGCACCCATGTAGATGCTCTGGTCTAGACAGGTTTGTAAGGTAGAATTGGGGTCGTAATAGTGGGGGGAGGAAGCATTAAAGAAATACGTTTCTTCAGTGCACTACTGCACCCCGACTGGCTTGTCTCTTCCTTGTGACCTTTCTGTAAGAGGATGTCCAATTGTCTGCAGATGGGCTTTGGGTCTCCACTCCATACTCATTCATTCACAATGATAAGATTTTTCATTTTGGGTCTTTGATGCCTAATACTTGACCTCACTGATACCTTATGATCACACAGGCTGGTGAGCTTCTTCCATGTGGACTTTGTTGCTTCTTAGCTAGAGGGCCACTTGTTTAATCTTTAAGCCTTTAACATCCCAGACATTATATCTTTGATACCTGGGCACCATCAGCTGTCTTCCACATTTGCTTATGCACCCATTTTGTCTTTAGTGATCGTGCATTGCACATTATCTTTGTGGGCTATGTTGTGTCAGTTAACTTTGGTTAACTGTCCTCTAAGACTGTGGTTTTGAACCTTCAGACCCAGTGATCCATTTCTTTAAGGTGTTTGATTATGGCTAAAAAGTTTTCATAACTTTGCCCCTTGTATGCTATATGTATGCACATACATTTGCATTTGTTTAAATATCATCTGTCGATTAATATATATTTAGGGGTATAGTTCCATTTGCCTTCCCATTTTTGTTCACATTGAGTGTCTATCTATATATCCACTCCAGATTTTTGTTTTTCCTGTTATTGAAGCATTGGTTGTATAATAGTATTTATTTTTTGTTACTTTAAACTCTTGTGCCGCTCCCAGTGTCTTCCTTTGATTTCATCATTCTGTGTTAATCTTCCCCTATTATATTTTGCCTTTCCCTTCATCCAAGTTAAAACACGTCTGTTCTCTAGTTAGTTCTCTTTCCCCACCTCTGGAAACCTTCAAAGAATGCTTCTTTCTGTGTGTAACCCTTTCCTTTACTTTTTACAATAATAGTCTCACATAATATTTGAACTTTTATGATGGACTAATTATACTTAGCGGAATGTTCTCTTGGTTCACCCATGTTATGAGGCGTTTATTCATCGTCATTCTTTCAAGTCCCTTAGAATTCCATTGTGGGTATGTTATCATGGTTTGGTTCTCCATTCATCTGTTGATGAACACTTAGGTTGTTTCTATCTTGTTGGTATTGTGAATAATACTGTGATGGATATGCGTGTCGGTATTTGTCTGTGTAGTGGCTTCTACTTCCCTGCGATGTATTTACCTGGTAACGAGATTGTTAGGCTATATGGTACTTCTACTATTTTTAAGGAAGTAATTATCATACCATTTTTCACAGTGATTGCACATTTTCCAGTCCTACCACCGGTATAAAAGGATTCCACACCCGGGGCTGAGCCCCGGTGGCGCAGTGGTTGTGTGCGGGACTGCGGCCCACTGGGTTGGAGGTTCAATTGCAGCAGTGGGGCTGGGCCTCCTACTCCCACCACCAGAGAGCAGCGATGCCCTCCCAAAAAGTCAAAAACCAAAAACAACACCAACAACCAAAAAAAAAAAAAAGGATTCCACACCCCTGCCAGGATTTGTTGTTTTCAGCGCTTTTTATCATCGATGAGATGAGAGTTCATTGTTGTTTGGGTTTGCAGCTCTCTGCGTCTAATGTTCACGAGCCCTTCATGCTTCTGTTGGTGGCATAGATGCTTCAGCTGGTGAATGTTAAAGTTGGATTGTTGTTGTCAGCGCGTAGCTAATGTCTTTCATTAGACCGGTGTCGTGTAATGTTTTGACTCTTGTAGTTGTAGAGAGATTTTGAGATTGGGGAGATTGAGGCCTCTTGTTTGTTGTTGTTCTTTTTTTTTTTTTTTTTTAAAGTAGTGCTTTGTTTAACCTGGACCTCTTTCCATAAAACGTTGATGATTAGTTTTCCATGACTTAAAAGAATGATGATGGAGACTGGATTGAGATTGTCTGATAACTGTCTGGGTCTTGTAGAAAGCATACTGATAGGTACGGTTTTCTTATACATTCTGTGTTAGTTCAGGTAGATGAGAGAAACAAATTCATAGACACGCATATGCATATAAGGGTAAGGTTTATATACAAGAGGAATGGGACATTGAGAAAGCATCCCAACCCAGTCCAGTCCAAAGTCATAAGTCTGATATTAGCCCATAGGCCCAATGCCAGACTATAAAGTCTCCTTCCGACTCTCGAAGCACATGCAGTAGAGGCATCCTGGTGCTGGCAGGGGTCTCCCCATGGCTCCTCATTTCCAGGGCTCAGGGTCCATCAGCAATATCCATTGGCAGTAGCAGCAGCTCAGTGCTGGTAGAGGTCTCTCTGTGTCTGGTTCCATCAGGGCAAGCCATGTGCCTTCTCCTTCGGCTCCTCCAGGTTCCAGGAATCAGGATCGATCAGCATGTCACCATCTTGCCTTGTCAGTAGACCGACTCCAAAAGACTGAGTCAAATCTCTCTTCTCCAATTGAAAAATATCGCGCGAGACTTCCCAGAATTCTCAGGAGAAAGCCATGCCCACACAGAGGTCTCAATCTCCAGATTGACAGTCTAAACTCCACCCCTACACTCCCAATCATGTAATTGACACTCGAGTACATGACTGCCACAATTCTACTGTCTCCTGACTACTGCATTTAATCCATTTACAGCCAGTGTGATTATCTATAGGTATGAATTTACTGTTATTATTTTTTTTGTGTTTTGCTTTTGTTGATTTCTTAGTTTTGTATATTTTTCTGTGCTGAGTTCATTTTGTGCGTGGATTTTCTTATCATTTCTTTTCCTGCTCTTGTTTTAGTACATTAAAACTTTATTATTTATTTCTTTAAAAATTATTGTTAATCCTTTTAATTATTCTGTATTTATTATTACCTTCTCAAGTTTAAAACTTAAAAAAATTTGATATTGTCTTGGCTTCCTCTCCATTTGTAAATTCTGTAACTACATCATTTGTTTCCTCCTTTTTGAAAAATGGTCTTTTGGCATATACTTCATAGATCTTAAATTTAATCATTCAAGCATATTAAGAAGATATGAGCTATCATCAATAAAATAAATTTCAGAGCAATTTCTTCTCATACCCATTGGTTGCTAGCTCCCCATTTTCCCTCGTCTTCCCCTGCCATCTCCCTATCCAGTTATTTTTTATTTTATTTATTTATTTATTTTTTGGGCATCACTGTTCTCCGGTGGTGGGAGTAGGAGGCCCAGCCCCACTGCTGGAATTGAACCTCTGTCCCAGTGGGCCACAGTCCCGCGCACAACCACTATGCCACCGGGGCTCAGCCCCCCTATCCAGTTATTGACTCTAAAGACCTACCTAGCATAGACAGGTAGATTTTCATGTACAGAAAAATCATACAAAGCAAAACACAATCATACAAAACCAGCAAGTCAAGAAACAAAAAAATCCCCAAAGACAATGACTAGACAAAAGAGAAAAACTTCAGCTGAGCCCTGGTGGCTCAGTGGTTGTGTGCGGGACTGCGGGCCTCAGGGTTGACGGTTCAAATCCAGCAGCAGCTCTCCAGATGCAAGACTAGGCTTCCTACTTCCACCAGGGCAGTGATGCAGAAAAAAAAAAAAGGAAGAAAAAGAAAGGAGAAAAAAAACAATAAAACTTCAATCAACGAGAAAGCAGAAAGTATTAAAACCTGAAAAAAAACGGGTCAAAAGGGAGATCAAATGATAGGGTATTGCATTTTTATCTAATTACACCTGCCACAATCAACTTTGCAATGCTCTCTGTGTGATAGCAAGGCTAGTCACGTCCCTCGACTATGGTCAGAGGGAATTCACCAGAGACTTGGGTCACGTGTGAACCCTGCGAGTGGATTTTGGGTTTGTGCTGTCATCCACAGCCTTTTGCAAACTGGGTGTTTGCAATTTAAGCCCTGATACAATCCTGTCCTTTGGATTGGGGCTTTATTGTTTACAATCCTTGGATCATGCAGGCTGGTGTGTTTCTTCCATGAGAACTTAGTTGATACTTGGTTTAGACGGCTGCTTACTTGAAGACAAGGCTTTGAGACCCCAGATGCTATTCTTTCTGATAGCTGGGCACCGCTTGGTTTCTTCACTAAACGTCGCTATAGCACCTGTATTTTCAGTGATCTCTTCATCTGAGAGAACATTGAACAGGCCCATGTCATAAAAATGAATTATCCTGGCTGAGCCCCGGTGGCGTAGTGGTTGTGCGCGGGACTGCGGCCCACTGGGATGGAGGTTCCATTCCAGCTCCACAGGAGCAAAGGCTGGGCCTCTTATCCCCACCACCAGAGGGCAGTGATGCCCCCCCAAAAAAACTCCTAAAAAGCAAAGCAAAACAAAACAAAACTGAATTATCCTTAGATTGGAGCTAGAATGAAGTGTGAGCCCCAAATTTATCCATGTATCTATGGCTTATATGTCTCTGGTTCGCCTTAGAGACGACGTTATTATTTTATGATAGAGAGCATTACAAATCATCCCACTGGGGCCTTGGACAATTCTATTGATCGAGTCATCAAGTTAGCCAATGGGGTAGAATTTAAGTAGGCTGGCATGAATTGTTGACTTAGACAGATTCAACTCTTACGTGAATGGACACTCGCCATACCAACAATGGGGGTTGGTGGGAGGGCAGAGATTTCAATAAAACTCCCTCACAAAGACAAACCAGGCCTACAAGATTACGGCGTGTCATAAGAAAGCAGGGAGGACATTAAAATAGTAACGATGGGGTGGTCCCAGGCCACCATTTAGCGTGTCCCCTCTTTTTGCTTATAGCTGTCCTTGTGTACAGACCGCCATCTTTGGCTTCTTATTCTGCGGCCTGAGCCCTGGTGGTGCTGTGGCTGTGCGGTGGACTGTGATCCTCACAGTCGGCAGTTCGAAGCCGCCAGCAACTCCTTGAGACAAAGACCAGGCTTTCTACTCTCTGGAAGAGCTGTGGTGTTGGAAAGCCCCCGGGGGCCGCTGTGAGTCAACATCTGCCCATGGCAGTGAAAGCTGTCTCCCCGACAGTATGGTACCATGGTGTTAGCGTGTGTGTTAGTGTTGGGCGACTATTTGACTGTGTGTGGGTTCGCTGGGGCAGGAGCGGGTGGTGTGCTTTTGGAGGCCTTTATGGCCTCAGGAACGCCGACAGTTCGACTTTGCCCTCTGGTGCTGCTGTGAGTTCAGATGGACTCGATCGCAGGGTGCTTCCCCCTTTCTTTCTGCACGCGAGTTTGCTTCCCTTTGATTATTTGTTTGAAGCTACCTAGGCAATCGCGCGGGTGGGTGGGTGGCTCTGGCACCAGTTTGGCAGCCTGCCTGTGTGTGGGTGCTGATGGCTAGTCATGCAGAACAGCCGAGGGCACCCTGGTGGGTTTGGGTGCCATCTGTCACAGGTGCAGTGGCGCTGGAGTGGGTGGTGGCGTTCAGCCAGTGGGTAGAGCAATTAGAATGGTAGATATGCCGGCTTGGTGATTGACTCCTGACTGCTGGGGGAATAGAGAGGAGAAAGTAAACAAAGCCAAAACTAAAACAAGCCAAAGCGACGGGTAAAGAGACAAACTAAGTAAAGAGAAAGAAGTTCGAGGAGCTGATACCAAGGGCTCAAGGAGAAAGCAAATGTTTTGAGAATGATGAGGGCAACACATGTACACACGTGCTGGACACAACGGATGGCTTGTGATAAGAGTTGTACGAGCCCCCAATGAAATGATTTTTGAAAAAAGAAAAAGGAGAAAGGGAAAGAAAATAAAACCCCTCCCCTCCCCCCCAAAAAGCTTCAAAGTAGCACAGTTTGGGTGTCAGCACCAGCAGCAAACATGCTGCAGGGGGAAGGTGGTTCTCACTCCTCAGGGGTGTGCCCCACTGTCTGGGGAGGAGGGGACAGTGGGCAAGGCACCTGCTCTGTGCTGTCCAAAAGAAAAAGAGAAAAACCAACGACTTAAAAACAAGGATGGGGAAGAGCGAATGATGAAGACGGGAAAAAGAAAAAAGAGAGAGAGGAGTCAATAGTTCAATTTTTTTTGTTTTGTTTTTTGGGCATCACTGCCCTCTGGTGGTCATGGGCGCTACCCAGTGCTGCTCCTGAGAGCCGCTGCTGGATTTGAACCGCCAAACCCGCGGGCTGCAGTCCCACACGCAACCACTTACGCCACCGGGGCTCAGCCCTATGGTTCAGCTTTGGCTCCAGCTTTGGGTGTCGTGGCGTGGGGCCAGGGGATGAGATGCAGAAAAATACAGCAAATAAAAGAAAAATGTGCAAAGGGAATAACCGAGGCGGAGAGAGCAAGACAGGAGGAAACATCCCAATAATGACAAAACTGCTGGCTGCGAGACCGCTGCCTGGGATCACAGAGCTGGCAGGAGTGTACTCCAAGAGGGAATGTCTCAGACAAGTGATCAAAATATAGGGCCAGGGAAATCTTAACAGAGAGAGAAATGCGATTGGACCACCATATAAGAAATCCGGAAGTGGGCTGAGCCCCGGTGGCGTCGTGGTTGTGCGCGGGACTGCGGCCCCACTGGGATGGAGGTTCAATTCTGGCTCCCAGGGAGCAAAGGCTGGGCCTCCTACTCCCACCACCTGAGGGCAGGGATGCCTTAAAAAAAAAAAGAAATCCAGAAGATCTGTACTTAGGTTTTGTCGGCAGTGTGATCAAGAATGTGGTGGTGGTGGGGTGGGGCATCCACACTGCGGGGGTCAAAAAGCAAAGAGATAGGCAATGGACAAGGAAGTAAAATAAAAAAAATCACAAAAGGTGGGGGCAAGGAGGGAAGAAATATAAAGCATAAAGCAAAAAAAAAAAATGTGGCATAGCATTGGCAGTGAGAGGGTGGGCTTGACGAGCCACTGGGTGGGTGGATGTGTCCCGGGGGTCTGCACTTCTGGTCCCCAGGAGGTTGTCCAGGTGAGGGGAAGATCTCGCTACCTGGCGGCAGATCACCAGGGCGGGTGCTGCTGTAGTTCTGAGCGAGCAGAGCTGCTTATCTTGTTCCTGTTCTGACCAGAACACCTCTTGTAATAACTTCGAATGTTTGCATGTTGGCAGTTTCCTTCTCCTTCTGCCTTCTCATTTGTTGTTTTTGTTCGGCAAAACAGCGTCCTCCTGACACTGATACCTGAGTTACTTTATTTTTGCCTTTGAAGCTCTGGGTTGCAGGATTGTCTGTGGTGTCCTTCTCACTTGGAATCTCCAGTCTTTGTTGTGTAGCAGCGGGTTCTCAACCTGTGGGTTCGCACCTCCTTTGGGGGGTGGGGGGTCGAAGGATCCTTTCACAGTAGTAAAATGACAGGAAGTGTAACGAAAGTAATATGATGGTTGGGGGGTGGGGGTGGTCACCTCAACATGAGGAACTATATTCAAGGGTGGCGACATGAGGAAGGTTGAGAACTGCTGTTGTAGAGGGTCTGGGTCGTGGATCTGCTTAGCCTACCATCTTGGATCCATCAGGCCTTTATTTTTTTTGGGGGGGGGCATCACTGCCTTAGTGGAGTAGGAAGCCCAGCCTTGATCCTAGAGAGCCCCTGCTGGATTTGAACCACCAAGCCCGTGGGCCACAGTCCCACACTCAACCACTACGCCACCGGGGCTCAGCCCCATGGCTGTAATCTTTGTGGAAGTAAATCATCAGATCTTTCTTCTATGGTGCTGCTGGATGGGTTAGAAATGCCAGTCTTTCGGTTAGTAATGCAGCACAAAGAATTAGTTCTCATCAGACACCATTGTGCTTGGTCAACTCAACTCCGCTCACTGTCATCATTAAGTTGATTTAGACTCATATTGACCTTATAGGATAGGATTGGACTGTTCCTTTGGGTTTCTGAGACCTTAACTCTTTATGGGCGTAGACAGCCTCATCTTTCTCTTGCAAAGTGGCCAGTGGGTTCAAACTGCGAATCTCATGGCTGTCAAAGCAATGCATAGCCCAATACACCGCCACCTTGAAAATATTGTTAATTGGCCCCCTGATTTATCTTCTTCTAATCGTAACACATACATTCAGTGAACATTTGAATGACTACGGTGTGCCATTAGGTGGCACTGCTGATGTTAGAATGCCAGAACGATGTTTTCTTGAATGCAAAAGCATTCAACTATGTGAATCATAACAAATTCTGGATACCATTGTGAAGGATGAGTATTCTAGAACATTTAATTGTGTTCCTCAAAAACAATTTGTGTTCCTCTAGAGCTTGTACACAAAGAGGCAGTGAAACTAAGAGAGGTGTATGTTAAGGCTGAGTCCTTATTCTTTCACTGTTTTTTAATCTGTGTGCTGAGCAAGTAATCTGAGAAGCTGAACTGGATGAAGAAGGACTCACTATCAGGATTGGAGAAAGACCCATTAACAACCTGTGATGTGCAGATGACACAATTTTGTTTGCTGCAAGAGGACTTGAAGCACTTATTGAGGAAGATCAAAGCCTACAGCATTTAGTATAGATTACATCTCAACCTAAAGAAAACAAAATCTGGGGCTGAGCCCCGGGGGCGTAGTGGCTGTGCGTGGGACTGCGGCCCACTGGGATGGAGGTTCAATTCCAGCTCCATGGAGCAAAGGCTGGGCCTCCTACTCCCACCACCTGAGGGCAGTGGTGCCCCCCCCCCAAAAAAAGAAATAAAACAAAATCCCCATAAACTGGATTAATGAGAAATGTCATAATAAATGGGGAAAAGATATTAGTTGTCAAGAACATGATTGTTCTTGAATCCCTAGTCAATGCCCAAGAAATCAAACAATGTATTTGGTAGATCTGTTGCAAGGTTAAAAAAGGCAAAGATGTCACTTCGAGGACTGATGTATATCTGACCCAAACCTTGGAGTTCCCAATACCTCGTATGTATTCAAAAGCTGGACAATGAATAAAGAAGCCTGAAAAATAAGTGAGGCATCTGAATTGTGGTGCTGGAGAAGAATATTGAATATATTGTGGAGTTCCAGAAGATCAAACAAATCTGTCCTAGATGAAATACAGCCAGAATATTTAGAATAAAAAATGATGAGACTGGACTGAGCGCCGGTTGAGTGCGGGACTGCAGCCCACTGGCTTGGTGGTTCAAATCCAGCATCAGCTCTCCAGGAGCAAGGCTGGGCCTCCCACCCCCACCTGAGGGCGGTGATGCCCCCCTCCCCAAATGATGAGACTTTGTTTGAAATCCTCTGGACATGTTATCAGGAGAGACCATTCCCTGGAGAAGGACATCATGCTTGGAAAGACAGGGGGTCAGGGCAAAGAGGAAGACCTTCAATAAGATGACTGGTAGGGGTGCAAGCTTTTACAAGGCTTACTATGGCTATGTTATTGCTTGTAGCTAGCTCACTTCTGCTTCCTAAGTCATTTTTATGTAATACTTGCTATCATGGCCTTGGATATCTGTGGCCCAGGCACATGCTGCCCTTGTTTTGCAGAGCTCTAAAAGCCCCCGCCAGTGTGGACACTTTGCCTAACTGTCCAGGGCTTTACTTCAGCAAGTAACTCCTTAAGAAACCTTCCATGCCACCATCATGGAGTTGCTCAACTTCCAGCACCTTAGGAAAAATGTCAACTTACTGGTCTGTGCCCAGACAAGTGGTGACCCAACTGGGAGACAGAAGATAGCTGGTAAGGGAGAGGTGCCCTATGAAGGATAATCCCGGGAAGCTGGCCAGCAACCTCCATCTGGGAAGGGCTGGTCTGGGACTCCACAGGCACACAGAATTAATCCTGTGTTAATCCTGGCTTTACCATGACTTCCATGTGGGGAGGCCTAGCTTGTGTGCATCTACAAGGGCACTCTGGGTTTGTGTGGATGGCAGGGATGCCCTGCATATACGAACGTGCACAAGCATGTGGGAGAGTGTGCACCTTCATACGTTTGAAAAAGAGGTTAAGGGAGAGGTGATGGTCAGAGCAGGGTTCACTGCCCTGTGTGGTTTGGCTGACCACTAAGCCCAGTTAGACATGTATGTGCACCAGAGTCCTGCAGGAGGAGCCAGCCTTAGAAAGAGAGGGGTGATATATTGTGTGTGGCTACAAAGGATACTCTGGGCTGAGACCGCCACCAAAAGCCTGAGCAGCAGCTTGTTGTTAGATGCTGTTGAGTTGGTTTCTGCTCACAGGGACCCCATGTACAAGAGAACGAAACACCGCCAACTCTGCCCCAGACTCACGACTATTGTCACGCGTGAGTCCATTTCTGGATTTTAAACTATGATGCTTTCCCTTGTTCTGTTTGCACAACTGCCTCTTGATCTACAAGCTCTGAAGGAACATAATCAAGGTGTTGTAGCATTCCTGTTTTCCTCAAGGTTGTCAATAGTTTGTTATGGCCCACACAATTTGATGTATTTGCAGAGTCAATAAAATACAAGTAAACATTTTTGTTAATCCAGGTGGACTAGAGACAGAAATTCATTGAAACTCATATGTGTATAAGAAAGAGTTTTGGGGACTGAGCCCTGGTGGTGCAGTGGTTGTGTGTGGGACTGTGGCCCACAGCGTTGGCAGTTCAAATCCAGCAGCAGCTCTCCAGGAGCAAGGCTGGGCTTCCTACTCCCACCAGGGCAGTGATGCAGGGGTGGGGGGTTCCACAACAAAACAAAACTAAAAAGGCACAGGCAATGACGCCGAATGCAGGATGATCACAGGTCAGTTGGTAGAAAGTTTTTGGATCCAGTGGTGTTATAAGCCTCTCAGTGCTGGCAGGGGTTTCCAGGTGGCTTCTCCAGCACCCAGGACTGCATCAGGGTAGGTCCATGTGGCTTCTCCTCAGAGATGTTTCACAGGAAGTCAGCAGAGAGAGATGGATAGTGTCTCCTGCCTCCAAGAAGGCTCGGGAGAAGGCCATGCCCACACAGCGACCTCAATGGCTATTATCTGATTGACAGGCTAGATTCCACCCCTATACTCTTCATCCTCAAATTGACAAAGGATTATGTAACTACCACAATACCTTTCTGGTATTCTCTGCTTTGAGCCAAGCTCTATACAACATCAACAATGATAGCTCTTGTTCCACGGCTTCTTCTGAATCCTCGTCACAGTCTGCCAGAGCTGTGTTGGATGAGCTTTAGCGAAATTTCACTCGCACAGCATATCGGTGATGTGGATCATGATTTGAGCATCCTGTTGGGTTCCCTTTCTTTGGAATGGGTTCCGACATGGATCTCTTCCAGTTTGGCTAGCTAGCTGTTTCCCAAATTTCTTGGCAGACCTAAGGGAGTGCTTCCAGGGCTTCATCGGGCTCTTGAAATGTTTCGATTGTCATTCCATCAATTCCTGAACCTTTATTTCTGGCTAATGCCTGTGGTGCAGTCTGGATTTCTTTCTTCAATACCGTTGATACTTGATCATACGCTGCCTCTTGAAGTGGTTGGATGTCGATGAGTTCTTTTGGATACAGTGGCTCTGTGTATTCTTTTCTTTTTCTTTTTTTCTTAAAGATCATTTTATTGGGGACTCATACAACTCTAATCATAATGTATACATATTACATCTTTTCTGGGGTGGGGTGGGGTTCTTTTTTTTTTTTTTT
>PVJH01037080.1:0-18288 GCA_004026705.1 Nesogale talazaci | reverse complement strand
GGACATGTGAAGGTGCCTGTCATAGTATGTTTATTTATGTATTGTGAAAAGTGATGTATGAGCCCCCAATAAAATGATTTAACAAAAAAAAAGAAAAAGAAAGACAGCCTTAGGGGGGGTTCTTGGAAACAAGGATAAGGAAATCGCTTCACACACACAACGGTAATGTTATCAAGAGTGACCGGTACCCGGAAACAGGCATTTTGCTTAATTAAGTACAAAGTCAGCAAAAAAGAAGAGGAAAAGCATCCAGAAGGCGGACTTATGCAGTGGCCACAACAATGGGTGCAAATATAAGAACAAGCAGCACGGTTTCCTTCTGCTATACATAGATGGGGTTTTCATGAATCAGAACCTACTTCACAGTACCCAGCAGTAACAATGATCCATGCATGGGGGCCGGGGGGTGAGGGGTGGCAAGATCTTTCTCGCAAGGATCCTTGTCTAAATAAGGACTTTTATGACCTCCATGTCTGCATTATTTACCCATCCCTATAATGACAGAATTAGCCCTTTCATAATGTCAGCTTCATTTCCAGTTGATGCACTGGACACTCAACTCCCAGACAAAGACGGGTAGCTCGAATCCACCCAGAGATACTTTGTAACCTTGTAAGACAGGCCTGGAAATCTGCTTCCCAAAGACCACCGTCTTGCCCTAGGGAGCATGCTTCTACTCTACACACATGGGCCCCCGTGAGTCAGAAACCGAGCAACCCCCAGCATTTGCTTCACTCACTCTCTGCAACTGGTGGCAAATGATTTTCAGATCAAGAAACAATATTCTAAGTTTCTCTTTTCCCCTCACCAAATATGTCTCACTGTTCAAGTGCGTCTTGTGATTTGATTACTCGAACCTAGGCTATCAAATGAAACACAGAATCACAATGCAGCAGCATTTCCCAGAGTAAAGGCTCTCTGTTTTAAAAAACCGCTTTGGAGAAAGGGCCATCTCGACAGCAATTAATCTACAAAGACCAGAGATGCCTCTCATAGCTGTTGTTAGTGCCATCAAACCAGGTCCTCCTCAGAGCGAGTCTGTGCACCCCAGATTGAAACATTCCCCAGCCCCGCGTCAACTGCACCACCGGAGCCATGTGTGAGCCCGTAAGTGTCGTCACGGTATTCATCTCGCTTGTTCTGTGTCTTCCTCTTCTTCAGTGCCCCTCTACCAAGCACGATGTCCTTCCCTGGGGACTCTCTCTTGATCCCTCTAGATTTGGCACTCATAAGACTCCTTCAATGATGCCCATAAAATATTATAAGTAGGCATCCACTACAGGAAAGGCATTAACTAACTTTGATAGAATTTTAAAGTGCTCTGACCTCCCCCCAACCAAAAAAAAAAAAAAAAGAGCATCATTTCTTAAAGACCGGTATAAGCGGATGCTGAGAGCAATTTGACTTTTCTGTTTTCTTCACCACCTGAAACGTATCTGAACCATTCCTTCCCGTAAAAATGTTCTCTTTTCTTTTGACTTTCCTTCAACTCTCTGATCATCTCTAAAGTCATCTGAACATTAAGAAAGCTAAGTAAATGACATGTGATTTCCAACTCTTTTGTCACTGCAATTAACTGCATTTCTAGCTACAGTGGCTACCCCAGATTGTCACAGTGCCAAATGTAAAATATGAAATATCTTGCAACTGGCTCTTAAAATCTGGGCTCTCAGAACTCTAGAATCTTCTACAATACACTATTTCTGTTCATTTTCTCATTTTGTCACTTTAATATAAGCCAGAAATGAGTGAGAAATAAATTAGAAAATTCTATTTTTATGTAAAAAGAAAATAAAATAGGGCTTTTTATTTAAAATGACAAACATGGGTAGGACAAGGGTGTCGGGAGGTCCTTATTGCGTTTCAATTGAACATCAAACCTACTTTTCAGCAAGTTGTGGCCAGGCCAGGCTCCAGTTCTGCTTGAATGGGGGAATAAGTGCCGCCTGGTGGAATTTCAGGATTTCACCACAGAAAGACTTTACCAGAGTAAAGTGACTTACCAGTCTTAAGATGTGACCAAATGGAGTTTAAATCATTCATTATCTAGATATATGTATAAGGAGCTGAAAGCTTTCTTTTGGAGAGTGTCAGGTTTGAAGCAAGGCTCATAGCAACAGGCTAAACACAGGTGTACACTCCGACTTTATTTAGATTAAGGAACTAGTCGACCAATGTGAAGGGATAATTTGGAACGCCAGGTGACAATCGGCACCGTTTGTGAGTTCGGACTCTTGCCCAGGGAAGGACCATTTGAGTCATCAGAGCCAGCAGTTAGGGGTGAGAGGAAGGTGGGGGGAGGGAGTGCAAATGATATCATCAAGGTTTTAATCTATTATCTAGTATTATATTTTTAAGATAAAAAATAGAAACTGAAATCAAATCAAACTGTTGGCCTACAGGAAAAGTAATGATCGTGAATAAAAAAATCCATTAAATAATTTTAAGACAGGTAAATCACTTGGCTCTGGTAAAAGTTTTATGTGGCAAAATCCTTAATTCCCACGAGATAAGTGTATCCCTTACTATTTGTGTGTATGTGCATGCTCTAATGTTTGTGTGCAGTTCGAAACTCCTTTGTGGTATATCATTAATTAAATAGCTATGTAACAAAACAGCAGTTAATACATAATTAGCTGATAGCTTTGACTAAAGGAGCAACCCCTATAAGGTCTGCTCTAATGAGTGCCCAGCCTACTAAATCCATAAAAAGGGAATGGTTGTCCTAATGGTACCAGAAGATCAGAGGTTTGGGTCCACGAGGAAAGTGGCAAAAATAATTATATTAAATGCCAAATAGATCTTGTATTTATGCTCCATAGAGTTAGATGATGTCCTTAGAATAACTGCCACCAGAAGTCTGTACAGATTTGCCCTGTGACTGGTAGCAAAATGTCATTGAAATCATGATACCTTAAGTGAGTTACTGGGCCTGGGGGATCAGGACCATGGTCTTGGGGGACACCAAGGTCAAATAGTATAAAATAATTGACCAACAAAGAGTTCTGGGGTGGTCGTGACTGAAGTCTTAAAAGCTCCTGAGTGAGCATCTCAGGATTATCGTGTCTCTATTCAAAGGAAAGAGAAATAATGAAAATCAAATGATAGGTGACAACAATTAGCTTAGTGGACTAAGGAACCACACAAACATTAGCCTCCACAACCCTGAGACCAGAAGGACTAGATGGTGCCCAGCTATTACTAACAACTGCTCTGGAAGGGACAGCAATAAGAAGATGACGCAAAATATGTATATATTGTTGAATACAAAACTGATGGTCTGCTATGTAAGCGTCAATCTAATTTGCAATAGAAAGTTTTAAAAGCAAAAGGAAAACAGTATCCCTTCTTGCATTCTGTTTAAATTTTCAGAAATTGACTTGGAAAATATAGAGAGAAAGATCTAGATTTAAATATAGATATAGAAACACAGAGACCTAGAGATAAAGACAAATATATATTGGGTGAGAATGGCCTAAAGTGTGGAGTGCCGTTTCTGGTCAGGTTATCAAACGCACTGCCGTTGAATCAGGGCAACGCCCATGGGACAAGCTGGAACTGAAACTCTTTACAGGACCAGAAAGCCTCATCTTTTCCCATCAGAAGTGACTGGTTGGTGGCTTTGAACTACCAACCTGTTGGTTCACAGCCCAATGAAGAACCACCAAGTCAACAAGACTCCTTGGTTAGATTAGAGGTCACAAAAGAACTTTGCTCCCATCATTGTGAATGGGGGGCGGGGGTAGTGAGGAGTGGAGACCTCAAGTCCATCTCTGGCGACTAGACATCCCATTACAGAAGGGTCGCGGGGAGGAGAGGAGCCAGTCAGGGTGCAGCATAGCACTGACGAAACATACAACTTTCTTTCTGTTCTTTAATGCTTCCTCCCGCCAGCTACAATCATGACCCTAATTCTACTGTACAAACCTGACCAGACCAGAGCATGTACACGGGTACAGAGAAGAGCTGGAAGCACAGGAAATCCAAGACAGATAACCCCCTTAAGCCCAATATTGAGAATAGTCATATCAGGAGGGGAAGAGGAAGGTGGGGGGAAGGTAGGGGCAACAGACACAATGATCTACTAAAACCCCCTCCCAAGGGGATAGACAATGGAGATGCACATGAAGGGAGGCATTTGTCAGTATAAGACATGAAAAAATAATAATTTATAAATTATTAGGGGTTCGGGAGGGAAGAAGAGTGGGGAAAGGAGGGGAATTCCAAAATGAGTATCTGATACCAAGGGCTTGAGTAGAAAGAAAATGTTTTGAAAATGATGATGGCAACAAATGCATAAACATGCTTGACACAATAGATGAATGTATGGATTATGATAAAAGATGTAAGAGCTCCCAATAAAAGTATTTTATTAAAAAATGTTTGAAGAACTTTGCTCCCATAGTGACATCTGGGAAACACTGAATAAGTTAGAAATTTTGAGGATGTAGACACAGCAATGTCAAAAAATGTACAGAAATGACTATATTAGAAGAGGAATGAAAGTCAAATTGACCATCAAATGCCCACGATAAGAAACTAGAACCCCTCCCCACAATAAACTTTGAAGACCTATGCAAGTAAAAAAAAGAAAGAAACTGGAAAAAGAAGACAAATTAGCCTAAAGCAAGGAAATAATAAAGATACAAATCTTAGCACAAAGCTTCAAAAGTGAAAAGTAAATAAAATGAAAAGTAACTCAATGACTGAATAAACAAAAAGGATATATCCATACTGTGGAATATTATTCAGTCTAAGGAAAAATGAAGTTCTAATACACAGTATCATTTGAATGAATCTTAAGAACATTATGCTATTGCAGGACTGATTTGCAACTGTGGTTCCAAACTCATTTGGCCTCTTGCCCTATTTTCAGAGGGAAATTTTACTCAGTGCCCCCCTGTCAATTAAAAAGATTTGTACTATAGACCACAATCCAGGGTAAAGTATAGGTATTTGCTTTTGCAGTACCTCTGGATACTGCTGCCTAATTATTATTATTATTGATTATTTACAAGCTGCAGGTGTCAGTATCAGCCACTTTCGGAAACACTGGTTTACCAGGTAAAAAGGTTTGGGATGGCTGAGCCCCGGTGGCGTAGTGGTTGGGCGTGGCACTGTGGCCCAGTGGGTCGGAGGTTCAAATCCAGCAGCAAGTCTGGGCCTCCTACTCCCACCACCAGAGGGTAGTGATGCCCCCCTCCCCCCCCCAAAAAAAAGGTCCGGGATGGTAGACAATTTAGCTACTTGGTATAACATAATTCACAAAGATAATGTTCTACATTCTAGTTTGGTGAGTAGAATCTGGTGTCTTAAAAGCTTGTATGGGGCTGAGCCCCGGTGGCATAGTGGTTGTGTGCAGGACTGCAGCCCACTAGGGTGGAGGTTCAAATCCTGCAGCAGCTCTCCAAGAGCAAGGCTGAGACTCCTACTCCCACGACCAGAGGGCAGTGATGCCCAAAACAAAAACAAAACAAAACAAAAGCCTTATCACCTACGATACAAGTACTTGTCTCTACTTCTATGGGCCACAAGAGAATGAAGACTATGAAAGGCTCAAAGAAGTGGCAAATCCATAGAACAAATAGTCCACATGAACCACAACATCTTCTACCCTGGAGCCAGAAGAACTAAATGCTGCCGGGCTACCACCACGGACCCTTGAATAAGAGCTCTCTGAGGTGAAGCAGTCAACACTTACCCAAAATCAAATGAAAGAAGGTGAGGAGGAGAGAGGAAGATAGGGCCATGGAAATAGAACAGAACAGAAATCATGAGGATGCTGGCACAATGTAGAAATGATAACTGGTGACATGGAATCATTTCAATAAAAATTGTTCAAAGGAAACCCAATTTTCCATATAAACTTTTACCTGTTTGGGGTTTCTTAGATCCCATTGAATTGGTTCTGACATATCATGATCCTTTCTACGTGAAAAAAAAAAAAATAGCGCCTGGTCAGGCACCATCGTCACAAATCGTGTTCTGTTGAAGGCCATGGTTACAGCCACTGTGTCAACCCTTCTTGTCCAGGATCTACCCTGCAACCAGGAAGCTTGTTTATTTTATAACTTTGACTTTTGCCCCATATTTTGCTACCACTTTATTCAAGACCTTCTCATGAGGCTCTTTCAGAGCAATGGATCCTGGTGACTGGGCACCACCATCTAGTTCTTCTGGTCTCGGGGTTGTGGAGACTGGTGTTTTTCCATGGTTAACAAATTGTTTCTATATGCCTTTTGATTTTCATCACTCTTCTTTTCACGAGATGAAGCTAGAGCAATGATTGGACCTTAACCCCCATGTATTCTTGTGTGATTCCTTCTGTTCACTTTGCCATTGTTCTGGGCCTTGGCCACCAGTCCCCACCAATCACTCCAGTAAGGAGCTATGCGTACTCGAACGAAATGGAGGGACAAACCAATAAAATCCCACCACACCCCCACAGATGTACTCAGCACGGGAGGCTCAGTGACGACAGAAGTACAGACTTCCTGTAGCATGGAGGGCCAGAGGTGTGCAGCAGAACAAGCCCACCCTGGGCCCTTTTTTCCCCGCATATGTACTATGCTCAGCTGTGGCTAAGAGGTGCCTCGCTCTGACTTCCAACCTTTTAGGGGTCAATTTCCTCTCTCCTCAAACTAGGGACTTTCAGACAGAGCAAGTCATGAAGTCGAGGCCTTTGGTTCTGCCCCTCCTATTTCTCCCAGTGGACACAAGGGAAACCTTGTTCTCCAGGTCGTTCTGAGACACCTCACTGCACCCCACCTCCCGTGTAATCTTTACAGGAGGAACACCCACAGCGCTGTTGCTGCCATCTGAACCGCCAGCCTTTCTCTTCACAGCCACACGCAAACTGTTTGCACCACCCAGAAACCTCTTGTTTCTCCCATGGCATCCTGCAAACCTCAGCTTCTTTGCCCACGATAAGGCAGCCAGGAGGCTGGGAAGGTGTTCATGTGTAAAGAAATGTGTGGAAATGCCTGGTTTCATAAGTTAGAACAAACTCACCATGAACCCTCCCTCACCCCCCAACAAATAGTATACACAAAGCACGGGTATACTATGTATAACCAAAATGGAATGAGCCCATTCTTAAGCACTATGCCACCAAGGCTCGAGCCCATTCTTAATTCCACAGTAGAGAGTTGGGTGGTATATTTGTCATTGCAACTATGGCTTCAAGGCAATAGAAGTGTCTCCTGCCAAACACTCATAGTTTCAGCAATTCAACTCCTTGTTGGCCTAATACCATTGTATGAAAATGCTTTACTTCTTTTGAACCCAATCTAGCAACATCATGGGTGCGTAGGAGAGGAGGAAAGTCAACAACAAAACCACTAAACCCCGCCCCCGGAGTCTCCTCACATCTGGGTCACAGGCATTTTTCACTGGGCAGAAATCAGTATTTTTTGTAACTCATAATACTGGGTTAGGCTCCACACACACCGAAATTCTCCCCGAGTTCTTGGTTCCTCGCCCATGGAATGCAGGCGGTAGTAACTGCCCTGCCTGTTGCAAGGGATGCAATGAATCAATGAGTGGGAATGTACTTTGTCAGTAGTGAGGGGCGGTGCTTCATTCGGTCTGGCTCCAAGCTCACAATCAACGCCATATTGGGGCCCACTGTGAGAGACACTCTGTCTATCCATCCTGATGAGAGGCTACCTTTGGTTCACTCCCTCAGTTTTACCCAGACTGAGCTCCTTCTCCAGGGATGTGTGCCTACTGATATGTCCATAGGACACAAGACACAATCTCACCATCTTCCCTTCCAGGGAGTATTTTGGCTGTTCTTCTTCCAGAATAGATGTGTCTGTTCTTCTGGCCATCCACGGTATGCTCAATCTTTTTGGTCAATACTGTAATTCAAGCATATCGATTCTCCTTCAGTTTCCTTACTCATTTCCCAGCTCTCATATGCATTTATGGCTATTGGAAATATCATTGCTTGGGTCAGGCACACTTTAGTCCTCAAAGTGGCATCTTTGCTTTTGAACACTTTAAACCAGCGGTTCTCAACCTGTGCGTCCTAACCCCGTTGGAGGGTCGAATGACCCCTTCACAGGGGTTGCCGAAGACCATGGTAGAACACATATTTCTGATGGTCTTGGGAACCAAGACACCGCTCCTCTGTCTGTCTGCAGGCTGGTTTGCCTACATGCAGATAAACGCACATACGAGTACCCAGCGTGAAGACTGTTAACCCATGCTACACCATGCTTCAAGACAAAATGTCATTTACTTGTAATTAGAGATAAATATTTCACAATATGTAATTTCATAGTCTTTGGGAATCAGTATGCTTTCATTATGTTCAATTTGTGACAATGAAAATATATTCTGCATATCAGATATTTACATGACTCATCACAGTAGCAAAACGACAGTGATGAAGTGGCAACGGAATTAATGTTATGGCCGGGGGCTCCCCACCATATGAGAAACTGCATCAAGGGTCACGGCAGGAGGACAGCAGAGAGCCACTGCTCGAGACAAGTCTTTGGCAGCAGACTTGCTCAGGGCACTATGTCTTTCATTTCTTGACCGCTGAGCTCCTGTGTGTTGATTGTGGAGCCAACTGGAATGCAGTCATTTTCCTCTTTTCTCGTTTACCTTGCTCTTGTCTACTGGTCCGAATCATATTTTGGTTTTCTTTCTATTTCCCTCCACCGCTTGACGCCCAAACCCCAAGTGACACGATAGGAAGCAGGGCTGTGTCTCCCCAGGGACATCACAGCCAGCTCACACCCAGGCTGACACGAGGGCCCAGAGAGGCAGGCTGGTGCGTGTCCCAGGGCTCGTGGGGAGGGAAGCTGTGGAGGGCGAGCGCCAGCCTGCACAGGGGGTGTCCCAAGCGTGCCTGTCCAGCCAACTGAGTCCATAGCTTCCAGCAACGAAAGCAACCTACTGGGTAAATAAAAATATTGATAACGTTCTCTTTAGCTACTTTTATTTTTATGGGACTTTTAGGAAATTAGGGAGTCTTGTTTATGCAATGGCCACGCATGTGGCTACTAACCGAAAATCCAGAGGCTCGAAAGTAGCAAGATGTGATTGCCTGCTTCTATAAAGACTCCAGTCTCAGAAGCCCTAGCGGGCAATTCTACTCTGTCCTGGTGGCTATGAGTCAAAATCACCTGGTGATAACTGTGTGCATCAGAAATTTTAAAATTAGAAGCACGTATGTGACTCGCTTCGTGTTTCTCTTGGACTATGATGGAATGCTCGTTTATGTCTTCCCTCCCTACATACACTGACCTGAGGAAGTATCTTCCCTTAGCAGAAAAGAAAGAAAATGCGGAACACATGTCAATGGCTAATGAGAACACGGGTTAGTCCAGATGTCAGCTTTCTCACACTTGAGGGGGAAACCGGGCAGCCTCGCAGGAGAGGGGAAACCAAAGCAGGTCAAAGGTCCCAGACGTCACCACAGGCTTGAGGACTTGAGCCCAAGGATTGTAGGCATCACACGGCTTCAGAGTTTATCACTTTATTGATTAAGAAAGAAACCAACGCCAGGCATCCTAAATGCGATCGGATTTCAATTAGGCCAGTGTCCAGTTGCAGCCGAGAACTGAGATGAGGGCCAAACGCGGGGAGGCCGGCAAGGGGCACAGAACGAGACGGCCTCCGGTGGATGGCATAAGCAGGCCTCGCAGGGCTAGCGCGGGTGGGCCGGCAAAGGCTCGGGATGCCACGTTTAAGACGCGGGTACCACCCCGAGGAAAGCACGGGCTTTCGAGGAAAGGGGGGGTCAGAACACGTAAGAGAACAAGCCGCTGCAGGACCTGCGGGGAGGGCCGCCATGGAGGGCAACTGGCGGGGTCACTTGGGGAACACGGTGACCACGTCGTAGCCCTCGGGCGGCGTGACCCGCTCCCGGGCGTGCTTTTCACAGTAGATTTGGTCCTCCACGAAGAAATGGCCCTTCTGTTTCAGGTTGGTGCCGCAGTCGGTGCACACGTAACACTCCGGGTGGCGGTGGCGGTCCCGAAGCTTCACAAACATGCCTCTGTGGGGAAAGAGGGAGGAGAAAGAGGGGAAGGTGGGGTGCCAAGTGCCTGCTGGGGCAGTCGAGCTCTGCAACCTTATTCCCCAGGCCAGGGGTGAGACTCCCTCCAGCTGAGAACAGAGCCTGCCCCCGCCGGCCTCCATCCCTAAAAGGGCTTCTCCCTCTTGGGGTTCAGACACCATACTCAGGATTTCTCCCAGGAAGCTCTTCCTACTGTCACAGAGCACCCGGTCAGTGCTGTCTCCTGTGCCAACAGCAAGGGTCCTCAAACTAGGGCCCACGGGCCACATGTGGCCCACCGAGGACATTTATCCGGCCCGCTTGATGGTTTTGCTGCCTCTGCCTGTCCTGCTTAGCAGTCGACTCATCCCAGCCTGCAGTGTATTTGTACGTAGTTTTTTGTGCTTTTTTTTAAACTATACTCCAGCCCTCCAATGGTCTGAGGAACAGTGAACTGGCCCCCTGTTTAAAAACTTTGAGGCACCCTGCAAGGGCTCCAGGGCCAAGGGAAACTGCCCATCCCTCCTGGCACTGGGACAGGGGACCTGCCTGACCTCTCGCCCTCAGGGTTTCCCCTTCCTGGTCCAACGGTACAATGTGCAGCACATTCTGCAGGGCCGTGACCTTCCCCGCCATCAGGGGCAGGTACTCACACAATGCCGGTGCCACACTTCTCACAGATGGACAGCTTCTGAGAATTTCCGATCGATGAAGCCACTTTAGTGACCGGAGCTTTGACACTTCTGAATCCCGAAGGCTTGTTGGGGTCCCCTAAAATGAAAATGTACTCCAGTTGACACAGGAAGAGCCAAACAAGCATCACCTGGCTCTTGGGGGAGCAATATCATCGCTGAAGCAAAGTCATGGGCACAGGTTCAGTAGACCTGACTCGCCTGTGTGATCCTGGGCAAGATACTTAACCACTCTGGTCCTTCGTCTCCTTTTCTGTAAAATAGAAGGTCCCTGCTCCTTCGTTTTCGTACCATGTAAAACATACATGGGCCCTCCCACGGAACCTGGTGCATGGATCAGCTGTCTATAAATGAGAACTAATTAACATTAGGATGCCGCAGAGAAGAAGAGGAAAATCTCACTATTTGCAGTTGATCAGATTTCAAATGTAGAAAACCCTAAAGACTCAACAACAAAATTGTTGGAAACTATCAAAAAATTCAGAAACATGACAGGATGCAAGATTAACACACACAAAAAAATCATTGGATTCCTATATACTAACAAAGAGAGTTCTGAAAAAGAAAACAATACTATTTGCAATAACCACACAAAAGAGGAAATACTAACCAGAGAAACAAAAGACTTGTACAAAGAAAACTACAGCACCAACATAAGGAATTAAGGGAGACCTAGAAAAAAATGGAAGAATTGCATGTTCATGGATAGTGTGGCAGTCCTAAACTTTGGTGTCAATTTCATGATTGGGAGAATAGGAGCGGAGTCTAGTCTGCCAATCTGGAGATAGCCGATGAGACCTCTGTGTAGCATGACTTTCTCTGAGAATTGTGGGAAATCTCAAGATATTTTCCCTGTAGAGGTGAGAGACTATAGACTCAGTCCCTGGGAGATGCTCTAAGGACAAGATGGTAGCATGCTGATAAATCCTGAGTCCTGAGGTCTGGAGGTGCCGGAGATGCCACATGGGCTTAACCTGATGAAACCAGACCTCTGAAGCCAGAAAAGCCACAGAGAGACTCCTATAGGGGCTGAGATGCTTTTACCACCACTGGGTATTGCTGATGGACCCTGAGCCCTGGAAGCAAGGAGCCTGCCAGCACCAGGATGCTTCTACTGACGCTGGATACACAAGACTCTGCACCCACTGGCCGGTGATTGTCCTGGTGTCATTGCATGTGCTTCGTGAGTCCGTCCGAAGGCTTTATAGACTGGTATCGGACGGATGACCTTGGACTGGACTGAGTTGGATTGCTTTCTCAATGTTCCATCTCTCTTGCATATAAACCTTTCCCTTATATTTATATGTGTGTTTATGACTTTGTTTCTTTAGTCTACCCAGACTGACACAGATAGGAAGGCATTATGAAAATGTCATTACTAACCAAAGCAATCTATAAATGCAAAGCAAATCCCAACCCAGACCCCACGCCATTCTTTAAAGAAATGGAACAATGGGGCTGAGCCCCGGTGGCGTAGTGGTTGTGCGCGGGACTGCGGCCCACTGGGTTGGAGGTTCAATTCCAGCTCCTAGGAGCAAAGGCTGGGCCTCCTACTCCCACCACCTGAGGGCAGTGATGCCTAAAAAAAAAAAAGAAAAAAAATAAAAAAAAAAAAGAAATGGAACAATGAATTGCTAAACTTAGGTGGCCAGGGAAGAGACCCAGGACAAGCAAAGAACTTCTGAAGAAGAAAAGGCAACTAGGAGGCCTCTGACTAGCCAACCTCAAAACGTCCCACAAGTGTGGGTGTGGGGTTTCTCCCAAGTCGTCTCCCCCAAATACATGCCAAACCTAGCTGCGCACTACCCATGGCAAACCACTATACACTTGGAGGTCAGAGGTTATTCTTCTAGGGATTATCAGCCATCTAAAGCAATCGGACTATAGAGTCTGCCCCACCCTAAATGAGCCCACTCCTTTCTAATCAGGATAGTAGTAGATTGTTTCTCTGAAGGGCAGCCCAGGGATGTCAAGCCCACTCAAGGGTGACCAAGGTTAGGTTGCCATATTGAGTCCAGGGGCTGCCCATCTTGTCACGTGTGTACCCCAGCCACGCTGCGCAACAGGAACAAGAAGCGCATTTGCTGTGCCAAGCCACTGGCCTCCACAAAACAACCTTCAGGACAGGCAGCTGAAGAAAAAGGGATTAAAAAAAAATTTTTTTAACACTGCCTCATGGTCACACAGACTGATGTACTTCTTCCATGTGGGTTTTGTTGCTAATGAACTGGATGGCCGCTTGTTTACTCAAGTCTTTAAGATCCCAGATGCTACATCTTTTCATAGCCAGGCACCATCAGCTTTCTTCACCACCATTGCTTATTCACACTTTTGTCTTCAGTGATGGGGTAGTGAAGGTGTGCATCATGGAATGTCTCTTTAAATGCTCTTTACCCCCAGTTCTTTCCTCTATTTTCTTTTACTTTCCTCTTGCCCCACTATCATACTCAACTTCCATTGGGTTTCAGTATTTTCTCTGTTACATTACCCTTGATCAATCCCTTCTGGACTTCTCTCATCCACGTTATCTCTAATTTTGGATCAATTGATATGGGTTGGTCAACACCATCTCCTTTCCCCCTCCTCCTCTTCTCCCATGGCCCACGCCCCGGAACCATCAGACCTGTAGTTTTCACTTCCAGACTGTTCATCAGCCTATCTTATTTACATAGACCTGCAAAGGTAACAATATGCACCCCCAAAACAGGCTTCATAAAATGAAGCAACAAAGAAAATAAAGCAATGATACAAAAAAAAAACCAATGTCATATATATATATATATATATATATATACATATATGTAAAAAAAAAAGAACAATATAAAAAACCTGTAAATAGTTCAAGGTCTGTTCATTGACCTCCAGGAGTGTCCCCTGGTTGAGTCAGATGGGGTGCTACTCCCTGGTCCCAAGGTTTATTGCTGTCATTCCATCTGGAGCTCCACGCTCTGTTGCACACCCTTAGTGTTTTTCCCTGGTGTGGTTGTGTCCGACAGGGTATAATCCTGACCCTGTTTCTCCATTGTTGACCCCGAAAGGCCTTGGGTCAGCAATGGTAGCTGTATTTCATAGTGGGGCTGGCCGTATGATCCTCATTGTGCATCAGCTGTTCTGAGTGAGAATATCGTCCTGAAGGGTTGGTGGGCCAGGATGCACTCCATTCTCTCTTCCTCCCTCTTCATTTGTTCTCATGTGTTCTGGTCAGGCATCTCTCACTCCCCAAGCTGCAGCTTAAAGTGCTGCTAGAATAGGGGATGTACATTGGAGTCGGAAACGTGGGGAATTTAGGATAGATATTCCCTCAAGACGGTGATGAGAGTGGTGATACTGGGAGGGTGGAGGGATGGTAGAGTAGAAAGGGGGAACCAATTTCAGGGATCTACACATAACCTCCTCTCTGGGGCATGGCCAGCAGGGAAGTGAGTGAAGGGACACATTGGACAGTGTACGATAAGAAATAATAATTTGTAAATTATTAAAGGTTCATGGAAGGGGGGAGGGAAAGTGGGGAGGTGAAGCTGGGGGCCTGAGTGGAGGGAGGATGTTTTGAGACGGATGATGGCAACAAGTGTGCAAATGAAGTCTGCATACAATTGATGTATGTATGGACCGTGAGGGGAGGTGTGTGAGCCCCCAATAAAACGATTCATTTAAAAAAGGGGGGAGGGGGAAGAGAAGCTGCTTTTTTTTTTTTTAAGAGGAGCTTATACTATAAGGGCTCAAGTGGAAAAAGGTTGGAAACGAATGTGGCAACATGTGTGCAAATGTGCTTGATACAGATGATGCACTGAATGTTATAATTGCTGTAAGAGCCCCCAATAAAATTAAAATTTAAAAAAAACTGCCCTCTAGTCAATTCGGACAGGCCAGGATAGACAGTGCCCCTCGGAACCCCCTAGCGCGGTGGTTCTCACCTTCCTCCTGCTGCGGCCCTTGGGCCTCACGTGGTAGCGACCCCCAACCATAAAATGATTCTCATCGCTCCTTCCTAACTGTCATCGTGCTACTGCGATGAATCGGCGTCTCCCAATGGGGTCGCGACCCACAGGTTGAGAACCGCTGCCCTGGAGGTCATCAAGACGAACTCTACAGGGATGGAAAGCCTCATCTTTCTCCCCAAGAGCGGGTGGGTGGTGGTTTCGAACTGCGAACCTGGCGGTTAGCAAGCAGCCCAACGTGTAACCAGTCAGCAGGGAAAGGGGGCGGCGGGGCAGCAGAACAAATGGGGAAAGCAGTGCACATCCTCCTGGTCAGAGGAAGGCTTCACTCAGGCTCCGCCTCCTGCTGGGTATTTGCATATGTCTCCTAAATAGACTGAGTCCCAGAATCTGGATTTTAGCGCCATTCCCAGGTGACTCCTGCGCTTGGGTATGGCAGACTCACCGGGGATGGTGGTACCATGCAGATTACCTCCGGGGTGGAAATCCAAAGGGACAGCAGAAGGAGGTCCAAGCGGATCGAGCCACGAACCGCTCCGAAACCCGGGAATGCGCACTGACTCCGAGCGCAGAGGTGCAAACTGCAGTGGCTCAGCGCGCGGGGATTCCTCTCCGCCGCGGCTCCAGCCCCGGCTCCTGCCCTGCAGCGCCATCTGCTGGCACAACTCTTCCCTGGCTCACGCAAGCTCGCCGACGCTGCAAATTCAAAGACCTGTCCCGCCTTCCCGCTCAACTGCTGTTTCTGTGGGCCCTCCACTGCGTTCTGATCCACGGCCACGCTATCCTAGGGCGGGATGAAGCCACATGGGGCTCCCTGCGCTGTCACTGCGTGGGAGAAGATTGCCACGTCTTTTCCCCCTAGGATTCACTGGGTGGATTCGAACTACCAACCTTCCAGTTAACTCTCACGCTTAACCATTATGCCACAAAGGGTGGCTTTCCCTCTCAATGGGAGGTAAGATGAAAGCTCCCTCTGGAGTGCGGGAAATCGCAAAAAACGGCAGAGCAACCTGCATCCCTAAGCCTTCTGGGGGAAAGTAAAAAATGAGTTAAATAAAACACAACTTTTTGTTGTTTTTCCTATCAACTCCACTACTCAACAGCCTTCCAGCACTTCCCATTGCCCCAGCAGAATCAGACACGGGCCTTTCCTACGCCCGGTGGTCACCTGTGACCTCACTCCAGGTGGACCGGCTGAAATGAGCTCACCGGTTCCTGAACCTCCTCATCTCTGCACCTCAGGCCTGTTTTATCAAGCCGTACTGGTTTCTCCCACTTATTAAAATGCACTATCTCCCATGAAATAGCAGAATGAGACCCCAAAACCAAGGGAAGGTTGAGATACCCAGAGTTCATCTTCATAGTCCAGAGAGTGAAGTTCATCTGCAGGAAGTCCCGCAGGCATGCTACTCACTCACTCATGGCTGGGGCACTTCCTGGCACGGTACACAGCTCTCTTAAACCCCTCAGTCACCCTGGGAGGCCACCATAATGCATAAGCCCCATGCCACTTGCACAGGAAGGGCAGAGGCAGGGGCTGGGTGCTGGTGCTTTTTCTGTGGGAGAAAGACACGGCTTTCCACTTCTGTAGAGGTGGCAGTCTCTGAAATCCACAGGGACAGTTCTCCCGTCACTACGAGGCAGCATGGGCGGCATGGCAGTAAGTACTCTACCTACTGAGTAAGCTAAACTCAGAGCTAACTCTGGCCCAGAGGCCTAGAGGAATGGCAGCAACTTTCCCTGCACGTTTTTTTATTCTGCACCCTAGTGGCGGGTCTGTGAAATGCCTAATACACCCCTTCTAGTCATCATCCTTATTAACTCCCACCAAATGGCTGAGGAGGGGTATGCAAATAGGAGGTGGTTATGGTCCACCACGGGGATTGGAGAGTTTGTTCATATTGTAAATAAGGGGCACAGCACCCACATAGCATGGAGCCAAGCAAATAAGGCCATGGTAACTGGGTATTGGTCCATCCTGCTAGACTTTACATGAGTGTACATCATCGACTGTGGGGGTGGAGTCTATCTAAACTGACAATCAGGTTGCAGCTTGATGACCTCATTTGGAGGCACAACGGAAATAAATAGCTCACTGGAGGCCAGACAAACTCTCTGCTTCAGATTCCTGCTGACAAGCCACAAGGATATGCACTGATGGAGCCAGAGCCCCGGAGCTGGAGCAGCCACGTGGAGAGGCACGCCAGTGCTGAGATGCTTCCACCGCCACTGGATCCACAAGACTTTCCACCCACTGGCCTGTGGTCATCCTGCATTTGGCGTCATTGCATGTGTTGTGTGAGTCTGAAGAGGAATTTAGACTGGTATAGGACATGTGGGTTGATATCGGACTTATGAACTTGATCTGGACTAGGCCGGGATGTTTTCTCAATATACACACTGCTCTTTTATAGAAAAGCTCTTTCTTATACACATATGAGTGTCTATGAATTTGCTTCTCTAGTCAACCCAGATTCACACAATAAGACATCCCAGAGATGCGGAGAGGGATCTCATTAGCATTAAGAAAGAACCAGGAGTGGGCAGTCTCCTTTTAACCCAAAACCCTTGCGCTGAACCTTCTCAATCCATGAGACAGAGTTGTGACAGCAGAGGCAGTATGCAGCAGTGTCAGGAAAGTGATGGCAGCAGAACCGCCAGGAATGGGTTTGCCCTAATGGACTGCCTGCCACAGAGTGAGGAAACGGAGTACCTTTCGGGGGGAGGCTTGCTGGTGAGTGTGTGCATTTGTCACCGAAGCTAAAGAGCTTTTTACCAGGGGCCCACAGGGGACAGAAGATAAGAGGAGGCATGACTGAGAAGCTGGGCTGGAAAGAAGTGTGTCTGTCAACTTGGGAAAGCCAGTCGGATCTGACATGGAGCGGCCCAGCAACTATGAGGGCAATGATGCTGCCTCGGTTCTGACCCACGGCAACAAGAGAAGGAAAGGACACCCAGCGCTATCCCGTCCTCCCAACTGTGACACGTGAAAGCCCAGTGTTGCAGCTTCTGTGTCAGTCCACCTCATGGAGGGCCCTCCTCTTTCTTGCTGGCCCTCTCTCTACCACTGAGCATGATGCTCTTCTTTGGGGACTGGTCTCTCCTGACAACATGTTCAAAATACACGAGCTGGGCTCTCGCCATCCTTGCCTCTAAAGAGCATTCTGGCGGTACTTTTTCCAAGACAGGTTTGTTTGTTCTTCTGACTGTCTGTGGTACTTTCCATGCTCTTCACCACCAACACCGTTCAAGGGCATCGATTTTTCTTTGGTCTTTCTTATTCAATGTCCAACTTTCACATCCAGATGAGCAACTGAAAAGTGCCTTGGCTAGAGGAGACGGGATTCCCTGAATCTGATCACAGCCTCGTTACAAGGGAGGGAAGTTTCATTCAGGGCGTGGCATGTGCCTGGTACAAACTTACAGGGAAAGCGAGGTCACTGTGTGAGTTCGTGCAGACGACAGAAACAAATCCATAGAAACACTCGTGTGTATAAAAGCATTCCAGTCCAGTCCGGTCCCAGCCCATAAGTCCGATATTAGCTCGTATGTCCAATACTAATCTATAAAGTCCTCTTTAGACGCATGAGATACATACAATGAAGCCCGAATGCAGGACTATCACAGGCCAGTGGGTAAAAAA
>PVJH01037079.1:0-18250 GCA_004026705.1 Nesogale talazaci | reverse complement strand
GGGGGGGGGGCGGCGATTAGCTTCTCTCTGAAAGATGGTTCGAGTTGTGTCAGAGTAAAGAGGATAACTAAGCTTCTGAAATCTTCCTCCATAGAGCAGAGGCCAGCAAACCACGACTCACGAACCATATGTGGCTCTTTCGGCGCATACCTATGACTCCGAAGTAACACTGAAAAGTTTTAAAGGATATTATTCAGATCATGGTGAGTTCGCCCATTTGTAAAAAATATATTTGTGGATCTAAAATAATTTTTAAATTGTGGTGAAGGAAAGAATTGGCTCATCCATTTCAAAAGTTTGCTGATCCCTGCCACAGAGTATGGCTCTGATCATGTCCCCTAGGAAAACAATCAATCACGTGGAACCAAACTTGTCATTCAAAAAGAAACTGAGGAAAGCAGACTTTGAACATGTAGCTTGGACCAATGTGACTTCATGGTGAGCCCTTGGAGGTAAACCAGCCATTACATAAATTGACTTACTTGTAGAGGGTTGTGAAGATAAGCTAGTCAGGTATTGAATGGCGTTTACGACGGAGTCCACATGATATGACCTCTGCATTGTTACCATTGTACTTTGTTTGAGTTGTAGTATCTGCTTTCAGAGTGACTGCCAGAGTCCAGGCCTGCAATCACAGAGCCCCAAAATCATCCTTCTTCATGATTTCTTCACCAGTCTCCTTCATGTCGACATCAAACCTGCTTCTCTCTGACCAAAACACCTCCACTGGTTTTCATTTGCTTGTTTGCTTTTATACCCTCTCTACCATGTGCATCGGGGCGCCCTGGTGGTGACATGGTCCTGCCCTGAGTTGCAATATGCAAGGACGGCTGTTTGAAACTACCAGCAGCTCCAACGGAGAAAGACAGGGCTTTGTACACATATAAAGACAACATCTCAGAAGGGCACTTCTACCCTGTCCTGTGGGGTCACTCTGAGTCGGTAGTGACTCGATGGCAGTGAGTTTGGGACCCTGTATACTCATTTTTTCCATTTATTGTTTCTTTCAAGAGATATTGGCATGGCCGGCACTACATGAAGCATGAGGAATAAAACACAGAGAGGAGACTGATCTGCTGGGACTTACAAGGCACTGGAAAATGCTCTCCGCAGATCAACTCACCTAGTCTCTAACATAGAAATTAGAAGTTATCTCAAGAGAAATTTCAACTTACTGCCACCAGACTGACATATTGCATCTTCTGTCTTTGTTTTTGTTTTGTTTGCTTTTTAATTATGGGTGGATCACTGCTTCTTCCGCTACAACCAATCCTTCAGCCAATGCTCCAGGGTCCCTCGCTTTCAATGTGTGTAGTTACTATCTATGGGCATCTCTACTTTTACATTCTCTCTCTCTCTCTCTCTCTCTCTCTCTCTCTCTCTCTCTCTCTCTCTCTCCCCCCTCCTCCCCCAATAGTGTTCCCCTATCATTCTTAAAGGAGTTTATCTCCATTCAGTCTTAAAATGTAATCATAATTCACTCAAGCTAGAGCCGGAATATTTATCCTTCACCATCAAATGCCTTTAGGAAGCGGAAGTCACTCTAGTTCCTGGCTTTCCAGTACAGGATGCCCCCCCCCCTTCTCAACACCCATTTTAACTGAGTTATTCCTTATCCCCACTCTGTGCCTAACTGCTCTCAATGAACCCAATGGATATTTCAGAGCTCTTACTTGCTTGACCTCTCTGTAGGATTTGATACTATTGACTCCTCGCCTCCTGTCTGGTGTAGTATTTCATTACTTTCCACAACGTGAAATTCCTCTGGCTTTCCTGGACATTCCCATGCCTACGTGCTGTGGTGAAAGGACCTCACAGAAGGAAGTAAGGTACCAATCAGTTGACTTTGAAATAGGGAAAGCATCCCAGATTAGCCAGGTAGGTCCACTGACGCATGCAAGCCTTGCTGGCAGAAGACAAAAACAGACAGAAGAGGATGGTGGCAGAAGATGCAGAAATAATAAGAAAGAAGCAGAGCTCAGTGGGATTCAAAACATGAGAAGAGCTCCGAATGCCATTCCTGGCTTTGAAGGGACCCTTGAGCCTGGGAAGATGAGTGGTTTCTAGCAGCTGGAAATTAACAAAAAAAAATTAAAAAGCAACCAGCCAACAGCCAGCAAAGAAACGGAGGCCTCAGTTCTACAATGGCTTAGAACTGAATTGTATCAACAAGTTAATAAACTTTGAAGTGAACTTTCCCTTAGAACTTTCATAAAGACCTTAGTCCTTTAGACACCTTGTTTTTTGTCATGTTAAAACACTAAGAAGAACTACCTGAACCAGACTCCTCATCTCCTGAGATTAGGTACTGTTGTAAAATACTAAATTAGTGTTTTCTTTATGACAGTTTTGTTACGACAGTACCAGAGTACTAATACCCTTTCTAGAAGCTTCTTCTCCGTTCTGCGCTGAATCCTTCTTTATCTCGCCATTAAATATTGCTACTCTTCCTACTCATTGTTCCACAGTAATATCATTTCTGTCCATGGCTTTAATTTTTCTCTAAGCCACATCTCCACTTCACATACCTTTGCTATGGTCTAAGCCCACAGATCTAGCTGACTTCTGGGTCTCTTCATTTGGATGTCCCAGAAACACCTGAAACTCAGCATGTCCAAAACTGAGCTAATTACCTGCCCCTAAATCCCTTTGTCATTCTAGGCTCTCTATCTACAAAGAATAATACCATAATTCATCTGTGAAGTCTTACACTCAGCCTCACTCTTGTCTCTTCTTTCTTTAATGCTCCATCATATCTTCAAACCCTAATTTTCCAATACTTAACTCTCTAAATCATCTGCCTCTGTCCATTTACCCACTGCTATCCATGTTCATCTCCCACCCAAGCTACTGCAAAAGTTCTTTACTAGCCTCCTTGTCTGCAGTCTATTCTCCCAGATGCTGTTAAAATACAACTCTGGAGATGCAATTTCTCTTTGAGAGAAGAATATAATAGAATGGATCTGACTGAAGACAAAGATACCATTCTAAAGATAAGGTCAAAGAAATCATTCATGACTTGAGCAAAAAGATAAAGAAGTGGAAAATATGACGGGGGAATTCAAGACATGAAGAACCAATTCACAGAGTCCTATATTGCCTGTAATTTTTAAAGGTTGAGGTCTGAGGCAATTTCTTAATAGAAAAAAGCATTTAAGAGCTCTAGAAATAAATTCATAAGTACCCTACAGATTTAATAATAAAAAACATGTCCAGGCATATTCTAATGAAATTTCTTATTGGTAACCTTAGAGATCTAAAGACAAAGAGGAAACTTATTGAAGCTTCTGATGGAAAATTACTTTCAACTTAGAATCCTATTCTCAGCAAAACTATCAATATTGCAAGGCAAAATAAAGATTTTTTCAGGGATATCTAGATAGGGGTAGGCTTTCTACTTCTCTAAATTATTTCACCATTTGAAGGTCAGTTCACTTCTGACACATCTGGTCCATAAAAAAAAAGTTCTGTTTTCCATAATTGATAACCAAAGAAACCAGGAGTCGATAGCTAGATCTAAACAAGTTGGTAAATGCTCTATGTGGTCAGATCTCAGAATGTCCCCCTCTCTGAACCAGACTATACTTTGACACCCTTTGAGTCAGAATCACTTGGTGACAAAGTTTGATTCTTTGAATCACAGAACCACGAAACAGATTGGTCAAGGTTTCATGTCCCTTTATTCCCAATCAATGGCTTAAATGGCATTTGGATAGTGCCTACATTGACTTCAGTCCTCTGTCCAAACAATGGAAACTCCAATTATGCAAATAACCCCAGTATCTTGTTGCTGGGATTGCATGCATAATGACTAAGGGTGCAAAAAAAAAGCCAGAAAGAATGATTAAGTGATACAAATCATGCCAGGAGCCTGATGGCAGGTCCTATAGGGAATTTCCAGGTTACAATTCCATCAAGCAGAGTATAGACCCATGGTGAGATTTACTTAAAGCCACCACCCATGGAGAAATCCATTAGGAATTCTGACCATGGCTAAATCTCATTACAACGTTCTTCTGGTACAAGGGGAGATATCAAAAGTGCAAACCATCAGGAGTTCCAAGCAAAGGGCTTCAAGTGGGCCGAACAAATATCACTTCATCCTCCTAATGCAGATAGTCAAGTGAAGGGCTGAGAGCCTTTGACCTATAATGCTGAAAAGACAATGGTGACATTATCCATTGCCTACATCAGGCTTTTATTTCATTATTTACTTTAGGCACAGTTATATCAGAGGCTGACTAGTTATGTTAGTGACACTGGAAGCACTGGAAGCATTAAAGACAAACACTTGCTGGTATTTGGTTTAACTACAATTTTGCTAAGTCTGATCTGATTTTATTTTTCAACTCATTTTTTTCCAAGATGTGAATTTTTCTCCTGTCTGAAATGTATTAGACATTAACAATCAGAGGTATCTTTGAAGTAGATTGGAATATGTCTCCAGAAGTGTCCGCATTGTCATTCTAGATTTTGAGGCAATTTGTACAAGAGTAAGTAAAAAAAAAAAAAGTATTGTTATCAATTCTTACATGCACAGGATTATTCCAAATAAAACGAATCTAAACAGGACTCTGTGGTTAGTAGATAGCTGCAGACAAATTTCCTCAGTAAGCCATTTGTCCTAGCCTCGTTAGGATGTTGTTAGAAAAAGGGTCCAAACAAAAGAGTGGCCTCCAGGGAGGTCCGCAGGACCAGTTACATTCCAGACAGAGAGATCTACTCAGAAGGTTGTACTTGCTGTACCAGGGAGGTTCAAACAGTGTGTGGAAATTTCCTTTAATTCCATATTTCCATATCTTGATATATCTTAGGGGTAATCCTGCTAGCTTTTCTCAGAAAACACAGATGATCATGAAGACATATTAAAAAGAAGTTTTAAGAAAACTGAAAACTGCATCGGTGAGAAGAAGTCCATTTGGAAGACTAAAGAAGAATCGATGCATTTGAATGATGATAGTGGTACAAAATAAAAGAAGTCAGAAGGGGCAAGCTCAATGCTGTAGGCAGGATGCAGGAGAGTTTCTCAACAAAATTCTCATAAAGTGGCCCTTGGCACTCTCAAAGGCACTCTCAAAGAATGAGTAAATGTATTGTTCACAAAATGAATCGATTCTTCATTGTTCTTCCTTATAGAATTCATGTTTAACTTCTTCGTGCACCGGAGGGGACTGCCTCAAGGTGGCCTCATTTCTTTTTAGTGCATTAAAAACATCCTTTTCACCTCCAATAGCAAAAGAAAAGAAATAATAGAAATCAGGGCAGACTAGTGAATTCAACAACATGTAAGACATGGACAACGACCTGGAAAAACAATGCCTCCAGCCCAAATAAGAAAGCAGCAAATGTTGGAAGGGGACGTGGTGAAATAGGAACTGTCCTCCACTGCTGGTGGTCGTGTAAATATATACCACCACTGTGGAAAGTGATTGGGTGAAATTTAAAGCAAATGGAAATTGAGCTCCTTTATGGCCCAGCTACCCCTCTATAGGGCATATACCCAGAAGAGGTTAAAAATAGACCAATCATCTGTGCTCCAGTGTTTGTTTATTGCAGCACAATTCACATTCACCAAGAAGTGGAAGCAACCTAAATATCCATTGACAGACAGTGAATTAGAAAACTCTGGCACATACACTCAATGAAGTACTACACATCCCAAAAAAGCACTGATGAAGCACATTGTCTCATAGGAAGAGTTGGAGAAAGCTGTGCTAAGCGAAGTTACTTAATCACAAAAGGACAAGTACAACATGAGTTCACTGAGGTAAGCACTATCAGCACAGCAGGTGTAGAAGAAGAGCCACTTATCTAACACTATATGGGTTGAGGCACAGGCAATCGAGTGCAAGACAGGTCAAGCTCAAGGATGTACATGCCATTCCAACATAAGGAAGGGAAAATGGAGGAGGAGGGGGAGAAAAGGGGGGTGGCTGGGTGGAGATGATGGCACTGGGGGGAGAGGAGAGGGACAAGGCATTAACCCACCCAGGGAGAGGGTATAGGTTATGTCTCCACAGAATTGGGAGTGTGCGTGCAGATCCCAACATGGAACCCCAAACCTTGAGGGCAACATAACCACCTGGAGCAACACATGAACAGAGTGGGCCTCAGGGCTGGCTCCAATCAAGACCAAACTGATCCCCAGCCCTGGAAGTATGTGCTACAGAAGACAACACCAAACCTTCTGGTTGGAAGAGGGGCTGACCTGCCATACTCACATGGAAGCAATCCAAGAAGGAAAAAGAGACAGTTAGGTTCTAAACCCCATTGCACAGCAAGTCCTAAGGATGACTTCCCACATCACATTATAGCAGTAAGAGAACCAAGGAAAGTTGGTTCAAAGAGGAAATCTGTGAGCCCTGAGAAGTCTGTTCAGCCACACAGCACCCAGCTATCCTGGCATCTTTCTAGACAGACACAAACACTCAGAGCTGGTCCTCCCAACATTTCTTCAATTTCACTGTTGTTGAGTCTGCTGTTGTTAAGCATGGACATAATAAACCTCATTTATGATATCTCCAGGATCTCCACAATGTGCTTGCCAAGGACCTCCATGTCTTTAAAGCCTCCCAGGAGAGACTACTTTGATCCCTATAAAGGAATTTCATTACACAAAGATCTGAATCATTTGATTAATTTTCAATGTTCACACAACAAGCTATTTGTTTTCACCTAGGGGAAAAATTTTGTCAGAAACCCAAACAACTCCTAACATTTTGACTCACCACTATAATTGTATTACCACTATCTTGGAAGCCCCCCAACTCAAATTTCTACGCTTTCAAAAATAAGTGCCTTTTCATATTTCTATAATGACCATCCTCCATAATACCCTACTTCTTAGCCCTTTCTTTATGCCCCTCTCTCCACGGAGCACCCAACCCTCAGATGAGCTGGGGACTGGCCAAACCACAGCTGGTGGAAGGTTGGCTCTATGTGCCTCAACTTGGCAGCTGAGGATGGTGTGTGCTTTTAGGGAGGCCTGTGTTATAATGGCCTCAGTGTTTGAAGAGGACATGCCAGCAGAGTTCTGAACAAAGGGTCATTGTATGAGCGGGATCGTGTTTACTGCTGTTATTGTTACCTGGCTCTCCTGGGCATAAGATCCTCAGCTCTCCTTCCCATCTGTTCTCTGTTCTCCCAAAGGACTGTGTCAGTGTTATCCCCAATACAAGTGGGTCTTCCAAACTCCTGCTGTTCGTTGTGTCAGAGGTGAGCGATAATATTAGAACCCAGAGAACAACCACAGCAGCAATGTCAACATAGCAGCTCGTACTTACAGACCTTGTGCTCTGTGTGTGCCTGACATGTGTTCTCTTGTGTAATCCTCACCACAGCCCTAGGAGGTAGATTCTGGTGTTAGACATTTTACAGCTGAAGCAATGGAGGCTCAGAGATGTCTAGTGACTTGGGTAATCACTTGCAAAGTCGTGATTAGAGGCTTGAGCACAGACCAGGTGTTTACACCACCACTCTTCTCCTGTGTTCACCAGGCTACACACTTCTCCATTCCCATTCCAACCCTCAGAGAAGCAATGATGGAACAAAAATTACTCTCCTACTGGTACTGAAGTTTCCTAAAATGCAAACAAAATTCGAGTTTCAGAGAGGCATCAAATATATTGTTTCATTGATTCAGAGTTCAAGATTATTGGGATAAGATTAGGACAATGGGATGGCTTTCACCTGAGACTTCTGGGAAATCTCACAATATTTCCCTCATGGACATGAGAAGCTATCTCCCTGGTTGTTGGGAGTTAGTCTCAGAGACAATGAATCACAGATAAGACAAGATGGCAGCATCCGAGAAGATGGAGGAGCCAGCGGAGAGATCACACAGCTTTGCTCTGATGGAGCCAGACCTCTGTAGCTGAGGTGGCTACATGGAGACCTCTGCCAGCGAGGCATTGCTTCTGCCACCACGGGATGCTATTGATACACCCTGAGCCCTGGAAGCGAGGAGCCATGTGGAGACCCCTGCCAGCGCCGGGATTCTATGCCTGCTGACCTGTGACTTCATGAGTCTGAAGGAGACTTTATAGACTGATTTCGGGTGTATGGGTTAATATCAGACTTGTGACTTTGAACTGGACTGGGTTGGGATGTTTTCTCAATGTCCTGTTCCTATTGTATATAAACCTTTTCCGTATATCAAAAAAAAAAAAAAAAAGATTAGGACAATGGACCAACGCTAACGAGACAAAATTGAACAAGGAGTGAGTCCGACACTAACTGTAAACATCACATGGGTAGACCGAGTTGCTCAGCAGAACACTGTGTGAGAGATACCCATGGGTTTAGTGATACTTGAAACACTTATGATTCTAACGGCTTTTATTGAACATGTACTAGACAGCAGCTCTGTGATCATGCTTTCCTTCCTTGTACTGACGTAGTTTTTTCAATGTAAAACAAATGTACATCCTTACGAGGTCATTATTATTTCCAGTTTACAGATATGAAAAGAAACTGAGCAGTAGTCATGCCAGTCTTAGAATCCTCATATCTACTGACTGGCCCAACAGAAACCAGTGGAATGCCTGAGATTAGGGTTCTTGAAACCATTCAAATGTGAAACTGAACCCAAACCTGGGAATCATCTTTCAACCCCAAAATAGGCCAAAAGAATGACCAATAACACCCATGAGCAATGAGCTTCTCATAATGATCAACTAGATGAGATCAAAAAGGTGGCATTTGCCCTTACACATAGTTCGGAAGGAAGGAAAGTGCAGAGAAGAATCAGTAGAAACAGGAACACAGGAAGTGCTGTGCCAATCAGACTGTTTGTTGTAACTCGTGTCAGGAAACAAATGTGTATAACTTATCGAATGGAAAATGAACTGATTCTGGAATCTCTCACCCAGACTGCTCTAAGATGTTCATAAAATGAAAAAAAAAATTTAAACAACTATTTAGTTTTGAATTCTGCTCCAGTCTTCCCTGAGCTGTGGAGACCTATTAAATAACCTCATGCAGTCGTAGCCTACAGGCAATGTCGTTTCTAGAATGGCAGACGTTCATTCCACACCACCCTGTGCCACAAGGGGCCACACACAGAGTAGTCCTCCATCCAGACCAGGAAACCACACCGCAAAGTGAAAGCATTAAAGTCGGGAGCGCCTTCAGTAGGACACTGTTCAGGATAGCTATAGACCTTGACCACATCCCACAAGGAAAAGCTAAATAAGTCGGCCTTAGTGGTCCGATGATTTCAAGTACTGCAAACACCGGTAGGTAGAAAAGAGACTGGATTTATTTTAAATGCCCTTTGGTTTTTGGAGCTAAGACTAGAAGGTAGAAGCTTCCAGGAGACAGGTTGTCAACACTGACAAAAGTAGGAGGACCAGGGAGTGCTCCTTACTGGAAGGGCTCCTCGGGCTGGCCACCGTCTGGCAAAACGGGAACTCTGGGCAAGTGCTCTTTTAAAAGGGAACAGGAGTAGTCTCTCTGTACAGTGATTTCTCCATCTTTGAGAATGGACCATTCCTTACAGCCTCGCTCACAGGGAGGGCTCATCTGTAGCAATTTTGTGTTCTATGAGCCCTCTCCTACCCAAGGTGATCCCCAAACAAAGCTACTGATCATCAGTTTAGGGGCAACAAAGTCAATCTGATTCTCCATCTGGGAACTGAGACTCAGGAATGGGCAGTGCCCAGGTGACTGACCTGGCTTCGCATGAGTTTAAGAGCCTTGGGGTAGCCATGTTCTGCCAAGTGACCCAGGGAGCAAAGAAGACCAGTCTGCATGAACAAAGGAGCACTCACAAGAGGCCAGCTGTTCTCCCTCCCCTGACTGCTGGGAGACACCCTAGTGTCGTTTGAAAATGTATTCTCCAGGGAGCTGTTGATACTTGTAACCCCCCAAAATCCTGATTCAGATAGCGGCTGATCGGCAAGACCCATTCACACAGAAAGCCTGTGACTGGGGCTTATTCCATTGTAGCCCTTTGAAGTCGACTCCTGAACAATCGTAGCCACCGTGAGATAAGATCCTGAAATATTCATTTCAGAGCTTGTTCTTTATTCTGTCACTTGCTGATCCTGAACAAGAAGGTCCTTAGGGAAGTGGAACTTGAAGTCTGAGCCATCACAAGATCTGTAAGAGTGTCGCGTCTCTTAATCCAGTGTCATCAGCAGGTCCCCGAGCTAGCAGTATACTCCAAGAAAAAGGAGAGTTGATGTTAAGTTTTTTCCTTCCAGACTACACTCCTGAAAATCAAAAGTGAAGGCCCTGGGTGGGAGGAATGTCAAGCGTACGCTCTAATAAAGACTAGAAAGTGAATGGTAGAAGAACAGCAATGATCTGACCCACTCTGGGAAACTAACATGGAGGGAAATATGATAAAGAGGATATTCTCTAACTTATAACAGGGAATCTGGAAAGCTCGTATTCCACAGTAGGAAAACCTCTATTTTGGTAAGTTAGAGGTTGAGGCCAAGTACATTGTGCTGCTTTAAATATCATTCCCACAGACTCTCCCTTAACAGCTATGCTGCCTTAAAGTGAGCACATGGTCGATTCTGTCTCCCTGTAGAAACAGACATTCTTGTTATCTCCTCCCACTCCGGCACCCATCCCTTATCATGCCTTCCCCCAATGCAGGCACTAGGTCTCCTCACCTGTGAGCTCAGGAACTCTATTATGGTTACCACCCACCTTGTGACATATGCAACTGCTGAATCTGCATGGCTTACAGCTACCTACAAATATCCCAAGACAGTAAAGATTCTCTCTCTGCATGGACCTGACTGCTGAGATCGTGACCGTCCTGGAGGTGAGCATGCCACCATGAAATGTGTCTGACGCCTTTATTTTACTCTCTCTCTCTCCTATCTTCTATGACTTCACTGTAATCTTTATATATTACAACCATACAATTGTACCTTTGGAGCCCTCGGCTGTTAGAGGCTGGTTTATTCTGACAGCCTACCCACTCCCTGGAAATAAGATAAAGGATAACAGGATTGGGAGAGGAGACTATCATGGTGGGTCCATGACCTGAAAAGTCCTGGAAGACTAGACCTGGTGTGGGGTGCGTAGGTGACTCTCAGAGAGGGATGTGTATGTTGGGTTATATCTGAACCCCTTTCTGAAGTCAGTGCGAGTGAAGACATCATTCTGTCAACAGGTCATCCCAGGGACTGTGGGGAGCAGCTCCTGTGCACAGGCAACCTACACATAAGGCCCACCCAGCAATCTATGCTACAAGAGGGGAGAGCACACTAGGCCTGAAAGACTCATGGTGGCATATAAAAAAAGCCCAGCAGTTCACCTGGGTTTTACAGCTAGTGGGGGACACTCCACTTCACTATACAATTCAAAAAGCTTTAATGCAGCAACTCTCAACCTGTGGGTTGCAACCCTTTGGGGGGGTCAAGTGACCCTTTCACAGAGGTTGCCCGATTCATAACAACAGCAAAATGACGGTGATGATATAGCAATGAAAATAATGATATGGTGGGGGGGGGGGTGTTCACCACAACATGAGGAACTGTGTGAAAGGGTCGTGACATTGGGAAAGTTGAGAACCACTGCTCTACTGACTGGGATGAAAGGTGATCTGGGACCTAGCAGGGTACCTCGGTGGACCAAATGATTTAGGTATCCAGCTGCTAACCAAGTTCATCTAGATTCCTGGGAAGAAAAGCTTGATGACGTCCTTCCAAAACCCAGCAACTGAAAACCCTGAGGATCACAGTTCAACTCTGACACACATTGGGCCATGATGAATCACAGTCAACTCAACTGCCAGTGGTTCGGCTCTGGAAGTCCTTTATCAGTATCCTCTCTATCCAAAATCCCTACAGACTCAGAGAGTCTATTTGGGCAACATTCCTAACTGAGAATCTAAACATGGATGTGTAGGACTCTATTCCTCTTTGCGCCTATATTTCCATATACTCATTCTATTCTCAAGCTAACATACCAAAAATGTCCAGTCCCCAGAAGAAAATCTTCCTTCCAAATCTTCCTATGTTTTTCTACAACTTCTTGTTGATTGTACGTCCCAATAATGCCCTTAACCAACCATTTCCTGGGAGAGAGAAATTCTGTTTAGCCATCACCCTCATTGATGGGAGGGCAGAGGAGAAACAGAAACCTTGGGCTCTTTCTAGTGTCCAGAGAAATTGAAGGTTATACAGCTATGTAAGTGGCAGGATTAAAATGAAACCCCATCAGTCATACTCCAAAGCCTACGTATGCTTAACTTCTTTAGTCTCCTGATACTATGATCAAATACATAGCATATGTCACCTCTGGGTCCCTTAAAATAACATGAGCCCAAATTTTTATCCAAATCCAACGCCCTCCCCTTGATTCCTGAGATTTCTCAAGGAATCAGTCTCATGTGTGTGCTTTGGGGTGCCATCTTCAGGTAAGAACATGACTGAGGGATCCTGGGGCATACGAAGGGAACGAATGGTATCCAGTCCACTCTCCACCATTGTGTTAGTAATGAACAAAAATTATTTCCCTTCTCAGTTTGCAGAGCAGAAAATGGAAAGTGAGAAGAGAGAAAGAAGACAAGTGTTTACATTTATTTAAAGCCTACACCAGAGAAGCCTTTTCTTTAGGGATACCCCCCTCCCTGACTTGGTCTCCTTGGGTCACATCACAACCCAAATCTCCAATCTTCTCAATCTCACGCCTCCTAAAACACAGACTGAATTGCCACCGGGGCACTCTCAAGCCACCACCTCATACTGCTCTCTTCTCTCCTCTGCCTCCTCCTGCCCTGCCATTAGAACCTCCTCTCTGTTGTTAACAGATTAATCCCTTCACATAAGGTCCTCAGCAATGTCAAGCTCTCCAAAGGACACCTGTTCTCTTTGTGTACTCTCAAATTAAGGCTGCTTTGTTTCTCTTCTTCCCTAACACACTCAGGCCAGAAGGTAGCGTTAGTGTCCCCATGTTGCTTCTAAACCATCACTCCTACCCACCCTCCCACCCAACTCCTGCAAAGAACTGTCTCCCTGGAAGCTCAGACCATTCTCTACTCACACCCTGCAGGAGTACCTGTCATTTGTTCAACTATCTCCCTGACACACTCTGGCTTCTGATTTATAATCATTCTCTCTCCACAGGCTGGCCACCTTCCCAGTGATCAGCTTCCTGCAGGTGGAACATCCAAATCCCATACCTACATTCCAGAATTCAACCCCCTCCACCTCCACCTATGCCTCTGCTCTGTTTCTACAAACCCACTCCATGAGCATATCCTCGCCTTACCCGAAGTGCTCTTTTCTTACGTCTCATAAATCTTAAACCCCAACATTTAAAATGGGAAAGTCCTTCCTCAACTTAAACTCCTTTCTCAATTTCCCTGTCTTCTAGTTCTCACTCACTTTTGCTGCTTCTTCCAAATAAGTAATCCTTCTGTGGTCTCGCCTCTCTTCTTCTCTACCTGGAGTCTCCTTGAACGATCATCTCCTTTGCAGTTGGACCTGCATTCTCATACAGTCTTCCCACCACACCCACTCTACAGACTCCACACTCACTGCTATTGAGTTAATTCTGACCCATCATGACCCTCTAGGACAAGGCATAACTGCCCCCTGTGAGTCTCTGAGACTGCACATCTTTATGGGAACAGAAACCTGATGGTTTCAAACAGCAGACCCTGCAGTTGTCAGTCCATTCTATAAACTACTATGCCACTAGATCTACCCAAAATCCTGTCTCTGCCCCTCCTGCCTCAAAAGAGCTTGGAATATCTGGAGAAAACTCACAACTGCTCTGACTGAAGCCATTACCATTTGTAGGTTTTCATCTCAGCCAACCTCTCAGCATTGTTCTCAATGCTTTTGCTTATCCTAAATTAGCTTCTCCTCTTCAGCAGCTGTTTGAAATTTGGTTTCTCTCTTCAAATATCTTGCCTGACTCAGTGAAGTCCTTTATCAGTATCCTCTCTATCCAAAATCCCTACAGACTCAGAGAGTCTATTTGGGCAACATTCCTAACTGAGAATCTAAACATGGATGTGTAGGACTCTATTCCTCTTTGCGCCTATATTTCCATATACTCATTCTATTCTCAAGCTAACATACCAAAAATGTCCAGTCCCCAGAAGAAAATCTTCCTTCCAAATCTTCCTATGTTTTTCTACAACTTCTTGTTGATTGTAAGTCCCAATAATGCCCTTAACCAACCATTTCCTGGGAGAGAGAAATTCTGTTTAGCCATCACCCTCATTGATGGGAGGGCAGAGGAGAAACAGAAACCTTGGGCTCTTTCTAGTGTCCAGAGAAATTGAAGGTTATACAGCTATGTAAGTGGCAGGATTAAAATGAAACCCCATCAGTCATACTCCAAAGCCTACGTATGCTTAACTTCTTTAGTCTCCTGATACTATGATCAAATACATAGCATATGTCACCTCTGGGTCCCTTAAAATAACATGAGCCCAAATTTTTATCCAAATCCAATGCCCTCCCCATGATTCCTGAGATTTCTCAAGGAATCAGTCTCATGTCACCTATGACTCTAATTGTATGGCTCCATTAAATTTCCCATCATGGCCATTGTTGACTTTCCATCTTATGAATATTCATTTATGAGTCACCATGCCTCATTGTTGACTCTCCATCTCATGAATATTCATTGTCACCCTGGCATTGACTAAATGGGAAGCTTTAGGTTCTTCTCTTAACTGAATGTTTTCCAACTTGCATGCTCTGTCCATTAGTGAAACATAAAATCAATATAGTAGGTCACGATCCCCGATTCCAAAACCACACCCATTGCCAAAGAGTCAATGCAGCATTAGACTACAGGCTAGATGCAAGCTTCCTCAGAGAGTTTCCAGGGCTTTCATCTGTTCAGAAGTATCTTTCTCCTCTGGAGTGGCTGGTGGGTTCAAACACTGGACCTTGAGGTCAACACTCAAAAGTTTAACTGTTGCACGACCAAGAAGGCTCCTGGCAGATTACAAGCAGATCATAAGAGGAAACCTGATAACATAATGTTGCAGCAAGTAGTGTGGCTAATTGCTTCCTGCATAAGCGAGCCATGGTAAATGTATCGCGCCCCCAGCCATGGATCATTTGCTCTCTTGCTTAATGGACTTGTATTCAATTTCCTAGTCTACGATGGCCCATTTGACCATCACCTATCATGGAAGAATTAATCTGGTGCTCTTTTACATTTCACTATCATAATTTGCATTTCTTCCATCAGCAAAATAACACTTTCCTTTGAGTTTGGGTTAAAAGTTTGCAAGGAATTTTTCAGAAAAAAGATGTTATCAAGCATGACATTTTTCCATTTTCTCAACAATTATTACCTTTTGATTAAAACACTGTAAGCTGCCCTTTAAACCAATCATTTTATTATTATTAAGAGAAAAAGAAATAAGGTGAAAAATCCAAAGGCATGATTGCAAAATCAACAGCGAAATCTGGAGGTTAAAAATTAATAATAGGAGGGAAAATATTGATTATTCAATAAATTTGGATTTCAATTGAGTTTTGTTAGAGGAAGCAAAGGGTAAATGCAAATTTTAAAATGACACTAAAATATGGACTTTAGTATGCAAAACTCATTTAAAAATATAGAATATAATGTGTTGTTATATATTTGTAAGAAGTATCTCAAAAGGTCGGAAACAAATACAATGAAGGCGGGGAAAGACTGAGAGGGGAGGATGAAGAAATTAAAGGCAATAAAAGTAAATACTATTGTACTGCAACAATTGTGGTACATGGATAGATGCTTGGATAGATACACAGGCTGAACACATATGGGAGGGATGATCCAGTATATATAGGCTTGACAGAGACTATTGTTACATGGATATTTATCTTGGCTACAAATACAGCCATGAATATTGGTGGAGCATACATTCTGACTGTTATTGAGTCAATGCCTACTCATAGACCTTCTAGGACAGGCTAAAACTGCCCCTAGGGGTTTCTGAGACTATAACTTTTTATGGGAGTAGAAAGCCCTGCTTTTTTTCGGATGGTGAAGCATACCGTGGGAGAAACTATAAAAAAACTTCTTAGACATAACCAAACGCCTTGAGGAAATGAGTCACTGGACCAGGGAGATCAGGACCACAGTCATAGCCAAACTCTTGAGACTGCAGTGCCAATCCCGTCCCTCTTTAACAACTTTAAAATCACTCAAAAGCCTTAAGTGTTTTTCCAAACTAATGAAATCACCGTGATCTGAAATAATCAGCTTCAAATGTTTTCAATGTAACTTCAGAGTCACACCTTGTTCACACTGAAAGAGCCGCAAATGGCTCACAAGCTGCGATTTTCCGACCACGGGTCTAGGTCAACTGGCCTAGGATAATTCACAAAGGCATTGCACTTTGGTGAGTAGCAACTGTGATCTTAAAACTGGTGGGAAAAAAAGTTTGTGAACAACCATTGTCTTATTCAGGGTTTTCTAGAGAAACAAAACCAGTGATGTATATATTGATATATATACATACATACACACGCATATATAACATATCATTGAACATTATCTATTACTTAATACATAGACATATTTAAACAGGGGTTTATATTCAGAGAAATTACTCACGGCATGGTAGAGACATGCATGTTCCAGGTCCATGGGTCAGATGTCAGGCTGGAGTCTTCTCATGACTTATGTAGTTGCCATGGCTGATGATCCCCACCTAGAGAGATGAGACAGCGTGCTTCTGGCTGCAGCGGTGAACAAATGTAGAGTCAACCGGTCACAAACCTAAAGTCAACCGCTGACAGCTTCCAGGATCAGCAGACAAGACAGCAGGCCACAGGCGTAAGTGCTAAATTTTAGAACTGACATTTAGAAGATGAGTCAGACACAGGGTCCAGACCCAGTAAAAAGCAAGCAAGCTTTCCCACAGCATCCATTTATCCTGGAAGCAGGCCACCTAAGGATAAAGGAAATTTCCTTTCAACTGGTTAAATCAAAACTGCATCAGGATATTCCACCTTCACCTAATCTTCTTGCAACTGAAGGCTCCTAGAAAATCCCCGTATGAAGGTGATTACATTATGATAGATCACATCACAGAAGATTGTGATGTTTTAACTGCCAAACTGCTGAGAATCCTAGCCCAGTCGAGTTGACATAAAGCCGTAACTACCACAGTCATCTAAGGAGCAATAATTCTTCTCTCCCCATCTGGAGGGGAGAAGAGAGAAGAAATTGCAAGAAATGTGAAAACAATTCTTTCAATGGACTGACCCATCATTCAAACATCAGTCTCCATGACACTGAGATTAGAAGAACTTGTTAGTACTTGGCTACTGCTGTCAACTGTTCTGAAAAGGATTACAGAGCAGGTCCTGGATGGAATGGGGGTAAATATACAACAAAACTCAAAATCAGAAAATACTAGACTGGTTGGTCAGATAGAGGCTGGAAGAACACCCAAGTTGTAGATGTAGTTAGGTGAAAATTTTAATATCTTATATTTTTTCTCCCTTTTGACCCTCTTAAAATTTTTCTAGTTCTTAATATTTTCTGCTTTATTTTCAATAAAGAGTGTTCTCTGTTTTATTTTGTTGGTGGTGTTAGAATTTTTTGTTTTTATATTTTTTTTCTGTATATAAAATCCAGGGTAGGTAGATCTATAGACAGTAACTGAATTAAGAGTTCCTTGGGACTATGACAGGAGATGTTGGCAGGAAATGGGGATCTAAGAAGAACAAGCACAAGAAAGAAAATGTTCTAGAATTCATTGCAGTGATGATTTCACAACTCTTTTTAATATGTTGAAACTGTCAAATTGTGTGGTACATGAATTGTGTTGATAAAACTGTTAAAGTACCCAGCTAACAAATGATTGAATGCCTGGAATCTCAAAGACTTGAAGATAATCGAGTCATCATTCAGCGCAGAAACAGCAAAGTCCACATGCAGGAAGCACACCAGCATGTGTGATCAAGAGGGGCCAAAGGGAGCAGATATCGAGCACCAAAGAAAAAGAATCACATCATTACATAGGAGGAGGAGAGCAGGGTGGGGACCTAAGGCCCACTGGTGGGTAATTGGTCACCCTTTTACAGGGGAGACACGGGGGGGGAGACAGACCAGTCGGGGGGCAGCCAGGCAGTGATGATGCATACAAGTTTCCTCTGATTCCTGAAGCCTTCCTCCCTGTCCCCCAACCATCATGGTCCCAACTCTACCTTGCAAATCCAGATGGACTGGAGAAATCACACTGGCATAGAGGGGAGCTGGAGATATGGGGAAACCAGGATGGATGGGCCCCTTCGGGCCAATGGTTAGAGTGGAG
>PVJH01037078.1:0-18251 GCA_004026705.1 Nesogale talazaci | reverse complement strand
GCATCACTGCCCTGCTGGAAGTAGGAGACCCAGCCTTGCTCATAGAGAGCTGTTGCTGAATTTGAACTGCCAGCCTTGTGGGCCGCAATCCCGCACACAACCACTACGCCACCGGGGCTCAGCCAAGATTCTAGTTTCTATGTATTTAAATGTCCCCTTGATTCTATTATTGATTTTTAGTCTTAAAAAATCTAAGAAGATGCTTGTATTATTTTTATGGTTTTAAAAAAATTGAGGCTGAGCCCCGGTGGCATAGTGGTTGCGCGCGGGACTGCGGCCCACTGGGTTGGAGGTTCAAATCCAGCAGCAAGGCAGGGTCTCCTACTCCTACCACCAGAGGGCAATGATGCCCCAAAAACCAAAAAAAAAAAATTATTGACGAGCTGTGTGTTAGAGAAGATGTGCTGTGACCCTGTGGGTGGGGTGGTCTATGGATGCCTGTGAGCTCAAGTTGACTGATTATGCAATTTAGGTTTCCTGTATCTTTGTTATTTCTTTCTAGTTGTTCTGTCCACCACTGAAAGTAGTGAATTCAAGTCTCCTACCATCATTGTAGAACTTTCCATTTCTCTCTTCAATTGTTATATTTTTTGTAGCTCTGACATTGGAACATAAGTTATTGTAGTTATATCCTCTTAGTGGGTTGACTAATCATTGTATAAGTCCCTTCTTTGTCTTTTGTCATGAATTTTGACTTACAGTCTACTTTATCGGAGATTATTTTTGTCACTTCAGTGTTCTTTAGAGTGCTGCCTGCTTGATAATGTTATTTCCATTATTTGATTTCACACTATTTGTCTTCGTGTTTGAGGCATTTCCTCTTGTACGCAACATGTTGATAGGTCATAATTTTTATACACTTTCCCACTGTCTCTTGACTGGTGTAGTTAAATCATTTACCCTCATCAACAGGTATGAATTTACTGCTACTATCTCATTGTGCTTGTGTGGGGGTGGGGTGGGAGTGTTATGGTTTATTTGTTTCACTTCATTTTCTTTCTTTCTTTCTTTTTTTTTTTTTTTTGTGGGCATCACTGCCTCTGGTGGTTGTGGGCATTACCCAGCCGCCGCTGGATTTGAACCACCAAGCCTGCGGGCTGCAGTTCCGCACTCAACCACTTACGCCACCGGGGCTCAGCCCTCACTTCATTTTCTGTGAGAGCTTCTTAGAATTCTCTTTTTGTGTCCTGCATCGTTGTTGGTTTTGTTTGTTGCATCTTTTATTTTTTTTGTCTTTATTTTGGTGAGTATATTTATTAATAGAAGCCCAGTGGTGGAATGGTTACAAATTGGGCTGTCACCTATAAGGTCGATAGTTTGAAACCACCGGCTGCTCCTCAAGAGAAAGAAGGGCAGAAGCTCCAGTTAGCACGTGGTTAGCACGTGGTACTTACAAGACAGGGTTTCTAATTCCTGTAAACAACTGCAATTTCAGAAACTCATGGGGCAGTTCTTCTCTGTCCTGTAGTTGCGTTGACATCAACTTCACCGTGAGATAGAGGTTCTTAGTTTTCCTTGTGATTACTGGGAAATTAACCTTTATCTTCTTAACTTAAAAAAATTCCATTATTCTGCTTCTTCGTGTGACTGTAATTGTCTACTGGCTCTAAGAGATTAGAGGCTTATTTACACATTTCCCTACTTATCATATGAATGCCTGTTTGGTGCTAATTTTTAAAAATTTTTTGATCTACCCACAGCTTTGTTTTCTTCCTTTATAGTATTTTGATTGAATTTACTTTATTTTAGCTTTAATAAATCATTTTATTGAAGAGCTCTTACAACAATCGGTGCATCAATTGTATCAAGCACATTTGTACTAGACATACAGAAGATTCGTAGTAAAATATCATCAAATGAAAGTTTGATCACAACACTATACATTCCACGTCTGGCTTTGAAGTTGTCTGTTTACAGAATGTTGTCTCTGGCTCCCTGTTTTCAGGTTTGTTTTTAACATTTTTTATCTGGGTTGGTAATTGAGTCACCGGGTGTGTGTCTTTATCTCAGGGTGTTGTCTAGGGCCATTGGTTCTCTGTCTAAGGAAGGGTCTTTGATATTTCTTATAAGTGTGTCTGGTTTATACATATTTCTTTACTTTCTGTTTATCTGAAATTCTTGAGTTTCACCATTACACATATTTGAATGATAATTTTGCTGGATATGTGATTCTTGGTTGGCAATTCTTCTCTTTCAGAATTTTTATATTTTGTCCTACTCTCCTGCCTGCATAGTTTCTGTTGAGGGATCAGCAGCCGGTCTTAATTGGTGCCCCTTTGTAGAGGATATTTTGTTTTTAACAAGCTGTTCCCAGAACTATTTGTCTTTAGCTTTGGAAAGTTTATTACTTGTTTTGGTGATTTTCTTTTGGGTCTATCCTGTATGGGATTTCTTGAGCTTTGGGGGCAGAAACTTTCTGATCTTTCATATTAGGGATATTTTATGCCAGTACAGCTTCAAAATTTCTCTTTTATCTCTGCTTCTTTTTTTGGAATTCAAAGTATATGCACACTATTCCTCTTGATAGTGCCCCCATGTAACTTAGTCTATACCCAATGTGTGTTTTCTGTGGTCCCTTACAGGATTGAGGGGAGGTGTAGGTGCAGTTTCTTTTCCTAACACTCAGTGATCAAGGTCCCTTAACAGCCCTACATTATGTGCACACAAGTGTAAGGGGGGGGGGGGGGGAGTGCATCGGGGAGAGTATCTAAGGGTTTCAGTGAAAATGTAGACCGTCTGCAGGAATTGTTTGGTGTGGGATGTGTGGAGTTGCAGCTAGATGAAACTTAGATAAGGGCACCAGGGTCTCCTGCTCTTCATTGGGCAGAGGGGCAAACGGCACCTCTCAGGATGTGACTGGCATTCCTGGTGAGGTGATAACTGTCGTGCCCGTCACCGGCTGTGGGCCACTCACCAGAGAGCCTTCTCACTGGTCTCTTAGGGGTGCTGCCTGTGTGCCCTGCTGGTTGCTGAGTGGTTGGAACAAGAGTGCATGGATCACAGTCATTGGATGGCATAGGACTCACACGAGTTGACAGGCATGGTTGTGAACTTGAGAAAAGGAGAGGGTCTCAAACCTATGGTTGCTGGTCTCGTAGTAGGAGACCATGTGGCAGATTGCCAGGAGTCTCTGGCTGCACTGGTAGTCCATGTCTAGTTCCACTCACCGCTCATGGTCAGCCTTCAGTAGAATTGCCACATGGAGAAAGCTTCCCTAGGACCTCCCAGACTTTCTCCTCCTTCCATTCAATCTTCAACCACATCTTAATTTCTCCCTGTAGTTCTCAAAGTATGGTCTTTGGACCAGCAGCAGCAGCACACCTGAAAACATGCCCCTTAATACTAATTCTCAAGTCTATCCCAAACTTGCTGGTTCAGAAGCTCTGGAGATGCAGGCAGAAAGCCCTATTTTCACAAACCCTTCAGGTAACATTTGAGAATGATTGCATTAAACCATACTATGATATAATGACCTGAAGACAAAAGAGTATGTATATATGCATTATAGAAGATGTATTAGAAAATAAATCTATTTTTTCAACAGTAGTCAATTTCAAATCAGATGGCCTAAGAGCACTGTCTTCATATAGGCCCTCATCTTCTTTGCCTTGACTCTTAACCTATTTAACTTTTTTCCTCCAGAATGCCATTAGAGATGTGTACTTGGCCTGAAAACTCTGACCCGGTTTTCCCTCTCTATATAAAATCCTCTGGTGGCTGCTCCCAGTCTGTGGGTTAGGGTCCCAGATCTGGCGTACAACCCCAAGACTTTTCATCCTTCTGCTCTGGACCAACTCTCCAGCCTTGCTTCTTTCCATCCTTTTCCACCTACTCTGTCAGGTTCCGCCTGCTGACTCCAGGCAGATTATACTTTCCCATACTAGGGATATTGTTGTTGTTGGGTTCTATTGCGGTGGTTCCAACCCTTAGGGACCCCATGCGCAAGGAAACAAAGCACTCCTCAGTCCTGTGCCATCCTTACAATGGTTGTCATATTTGAGTCCACAGTTATAGCCACTATGTCAACCCATCTTGCCGAGGTCTTCCTCTTTGTCGCTGCCCCTGCACTCTACCAAGCATGATGTCCTTCTCCAGGGACTGGTCTTTCCTGACATGTCCAAAAGTACATGAGACGAAGACTTGCAATCCTTGCCTCTAAGGAGCACTCTGTTTGAACTTCTTCCAGGATGGATGTGTTTGCTCTTTTGGCAGGGCATGGTACTTTCAATATTGTCCAGCATTCAGGAGAGTATTGAAAGTGCTGGGTGCATTAGGCCCGGCTAGATAATTTACCTTGAACAAGGGCCTAAGAATGAAGTGGTATCTGATACTTTCAAGCACAGTTTGGAACTGCTGTTATTTTTACCCCTTTCCTATAAGTGAAATCAGTCAAGTTCCAGAGAGAGATTATTTAAGTTTCAATGAGTCCTAGAATGAAGACAGAGGGGCAGAATTGAAACAGACTCACACCGTATACACAGCATAGTAAGAGATAAAGTTTTGTGTGCCACTGAAAACTGGGAGTCATTTTTTACTATAACATAACTTAGTGTAAATGATCTAGTATAGCACTTTTAATCCGTCACATCTCTATTTAGAACACCTTCTCTACTCTGTTCAACTCCTTCCTCCAGTGCCCTCCTTCCTGCTGTCTAGACTTGAATCCAGGCTCATCATTCAACACTGAGCTCAATCAAACCCTTTTCCTTTCTCAGTATGACAAGTCACTCTCATCTTTGCCATCTCCTCTGTATCTAGAATACATTTCTACTACAGACCTGGTGGCATATAGACCTGATAGTATAGGGTTTATGCCTTGGGCTGAGAACCAAAAGGTCAGTAGTTCGAAACTACCAGGTGTTCATCTGTGGAGAAAAGAGGAGCCTTTCTATTCCTGTGAAGAGTTACAGTCTGGGGCTGAGTCCTGGTGGCGCAGTGGTTGTGTGCAGGGCTGCAGCCCACAGGGTTGATGGTTCAAAGCCAGCAGCAGCTCTCCAGGAGCAAGGCTGGGCTTCCTACTCCCACCAGGGCAGTGATGCCACACACACACATACACACAAAAAAGAGTTACAGTCTGAGAAACTCATAGGGTCACTGTAAGCCAGTAGTAAGTTTGGTTTTATAGACCTATAACTATCCCTGGTTCAATATAAGGGACCATTTCATTTAGCAGCACTATCCTTAGAATAATCACTTAGAAAAAGGTACTCAAGCTCTTGTTCACAGAGGGGGACACTATGAGTTAGAAAAGCCAAGCAATTTGTCCAAGTTCCTCAGCCCATCAACCACAGGCCAGAGCTCCACCAGATCTGAATCTGGCTCTGAACTCAGGAATTCCAGCAGAGTTCTCAAGAGAAACTAAACCAGGACACTTATGAATACACACACACACACACACACACACACGAAGAAATATTACAGCTAATTAATCCACACAGCAGTACAGAGGGCTCAGTTCAACTCACTTCAGTGGAACAGTTAAAATACTGGAAGTCCTTCAACTCATGAGGGCTGCAGGGTCTAATGTCAAGGAAGCAGACAGCTGAGTCTTCCCTCGAGCAAGACAGGCAGTCTGCTCACAGGCAGCAAACAACCGGGCAGGTAACCAATAGTCAGCAGCTCAGGAACTTGGCAAAGCAGGCCCAGATGGGATATGGAAGTCAAGCAATGGAAGACAGGAGGATCCACCAGCCTCAAGCTCAAATGATTTACACGCCAGCAATGTGGTGAAGCAGGTCTCAAAGGAACATCAAGCTCTAGCCACACAAGCCATAGGTTGGTTGTCCCACAGTTAATATAGCTCACAAGCTGAGGCTGAGAACTAGTTAAGCAGCCCAAGCTGGTCTGATGATCAGAGCGCAAGAGAGAGAGGGGTGGGCCTTGCTGAGCCATCTGTCTCTTTGCCCTCCAATCAAACTGTGACCTGATTAATTCCACATGTCCCTATTGGCCAAGTTGGCAAAATAACCCTACCTATCATACTGCCCTATACACCTCTGACCTTTTCTCGACACAAGCTTTCAGATTGTCCCTCTACTGGCAAGAGCAACAATGCCTTTATCAACAACCTCTTTGACCTCTTTCCTTCTGCCTTTTTCCTCCTACTCAACCATGCCCCCCTGACTGCAGGAGACTTATGCTTCCTCAGGCTAGACCAACAGCATAACTTGACATAAAGGGTTTGCATCTTGAAGCACGCTTCTTTCCCCCAGGAGAGAGTCACTTTCTCTATGTGGATGTATTTATTTTAAGACCCCTGACAAAAGCACTGGAGATGCTAAAGTAGCTGGGCCCGTTTGCTGTTTCTCCAGGTTCCAGGCTAGGGGGACCCTGGGATGTAATAGGCCAGCCAGGTTCTTGCTGTCAAAACACTAAAGGAGAAACTTTGGGGAAGATCACTTGGAGTTGTTTACGGCAGGAGGCAGGTAGCAGAGGATTCAGAAGGAAGTCCGCCTGCTACGTGTTCACATTTAAAGTTTCAGAGAGGGAGAAGAAGTGGGGAAGTTTGAATCTTCAGAAACAACAAGGAAAGGGAAGTGACTGTGCAAAGGAAAGAAGTGGATCACCCAGTGTTAGACATTGGAGCAAACACCTAAAGGGCCAAGTGTCATATCAGTTACCACTATCAAATGCTACACCCACTGTACTCAGGTTCGCCTGCCTGAAGCCATGGTATTTTCAATCGCCTCATACGTGTATGAAAATTGGACACCGGCTGAGCCCTGGTGGCGTAGTGGTTGTGTGCGGGACTGTGGCCCACTGGGTTGGAGGTTCAAATCCAGCAGCAATGCTGGGCCTCCTACTCCCACCACCAGAGGGCAGTGATGCCCGCCCCCCCCCCAAAAAAAAAAAAAAGACCCTTCAGGAGATGGACTGACATAGTGGCTACAACAATGGACCCAAATGTGGGAATGACAGTGAGGATGGTTCAAGACAGGGCAGTGCTTCATTCCACGGTACATCGGTCTCTATGAGTCAGAGACAGCTTGAGGCACCTGACAACTTAACAAAAGCTGCTGGTATTTTTGCGGGTGTGATTGTTTTTTTTATCTCGCTCTATTTACTAGAAGTTTTTGTTTGCTTAAGTGAGGAATAAAAAATATCATGTGCCCTCCCCACACACACACAAAGACCACCATGACCATGAAAAGTTAACATCCAACAAAGTAAAATGGTTGATATTCTTATGAAACATCCACATCAATTTTGTCAAGCTTTGCTGATTTCGTAAAGTTTTTTTCAGTTACTAGTTGGAATCCACTTATTTCTCCACCATCTCAATGGTGGGGTTTCTCCTCCCCAGGATACATTACTTTTAACATTATCAGAAACAATAATGGCATTTTCCCTTCAAGGTGCTGAGCCCTAAATGGTCACTGGACCATTTGGGTGGGACACATCTGATCTACTCTCTGAAAGACAGTAGGTTTGTCTAATTGTCAATTTGAGGATTAAGAGTGTAGGGATGGAGTCCAGCTTATCAATCAGATCATCACCAATGAAGCCTCTGCATGGACATGACCTTCTCCTGAGAATTCTGGGAAGTGGGGTACTTCCTTGAGGGTGGGAGACTCTGCTCACACCCTGGGAGGCATAGCAGCTGACAAGTCACGTGGACCCATCCTAATGCAGCCCTGCGTGCTGGAAATGCCATGCAGAGACCCCTGCCAGCACTGAGCTTTTCCAAGGCCACTGGATCCAAAGACTTCCTACCCGCTGGCCTGTGATCTTCTACATTCAGCGTCATTGCATGTATTTCATGAGTCTGAAGAGGACTTTATTGACTGACACTCGACATATGGGCTAATATCAGATGCATGGACTTGATCTGGACTGGGCTGGGATGTTATCTCAATGTTCAATTGCTCTTGCATGTAAATATCTTTCATGCACACGTGTGTTCATGGATTTGTTTCTTTAGTCTACCCAGACTAACACATCAGCCATTCAGAGTAAAGCTTCACTGGAAGAGCCAACGTTTACTGAGCACTTAGCAGGGTGTTCTGTGTTTTTCAGACATTGATTCATTTCATTCTTAAAACACGCTATTCGGGCAAGTGCAATTATTATCACCTTCTTATGGAAGAAGAGCATGAGGCACGCAGAAAATCAAGCAGCTGCATAACCATTTACTGAGGACTAAGCAGAGCGTAGCAGGAATGGCTGGATTTCTTTCCCCCAACGCCAAACCTCCTAATACAAACCCAGAGACAGATCTCAAAGGGAAATTACCATCACTTCAATGAAAACACACACACTAAGAGTAAAAGGAGTGAGGTGGTATGGTCGCTTTAAAGCGGGGGCTGGTGGGGGAGGGGGGAGGTTGTTGAGAGAGCCAAGAGCTGGTATACTATTGTTTGCTTTTTTGTTCCCATCGGATTGTTACAGAAATAATAAAACAGAATGCCTTTTAAATGCTTCCCTTCTCTGGTGTGAGAATGCACTTCCTCTACAACCGACGAGTCTGAAAGAAGAGGATAGCCCCTGTTTTTTCCTAGCAGAGGAGTGCAGAGCAGGACATAGTGCATTGCCTTGGGAGTGTGTGGAAGGGGGAGGGGAGGGAGAGAGAGAGAGGGAAGAGGAGGAAGCAGAGGGAGGGGGAGAGGGAAAAGGAGGGAGAGGAAGAGGCAGCGGCAGGCGGGCGGGCAGAGACCAGAGACTACAAGGCGATAGTTAATGATATTCCCGCAGCCCTCCGGCAGCACTCATCAGTGGAGACTGTACGAATGTGAAAACACACACACACACACACACACACACACACACACACACATTTTCAACTCTTCTCCCCAGCCTGAATCGGGTGCCCAGCAAATTGCTTGGCAACGCTCGGAGGAGACTCTATCCAAATCCCCGCCGGGTGCAGCCGCCTCTGAGCGCTGTCCAGCGGGCAGAGCGTCGGGGAGTCCAGGCTGGGGTCCCATCACCAGACACCCCAGAGACGAGGCCGGGCGCCAAGGCCGGGGATTCAGGGGTTAGGGAGAAAGGCACCGCGGCGCCGATCGACCGTCTCCGGGGACACCTGTTGTCGCTTTCGCACTCAGGCCGATGAAGACATGCTGGCACCCCCCGATCGTCGCGGAAGGGACTCCGTAGGCAAGAAGTGCCTGGCCTGGGGGCTTCGCAAGCGTTTCCACCCTACCCCACTGCCTGGCCTTAGGCCGACTCTCTTTGTACCCGCTCTCCCACTCCGGGACGCCCAAGGCTCGCTGCCATGTCGCACAGAAGCGGAGCGTGGCCCAGGCAGGCTTAGAGGCAACAGGCGTGCCCGGTGCCCTCCGGGGGCGGGGAAGCCACGCGGCGCTAGGACCTCGCGGCCAGACAGCCCTGCCCGCTCCACCTGCCCAGCCCTGGGCTCCGACTCCCCTCCAAAGGCGAGCTCTCCGCGCACCGGGGCGCGGTTACCTGCCAGGCTGCCTGCGGGTCCCGAATGCTGGCTGGAAGGTGGCTGCGGCGGGGCCGACCGGCCGGTCCTGGGGCTCCCTGCCCGCGTGCGCTGCTCTCCCCACGATCCCTCTGGGACACAGCGCCACCGCCGGCTCCGACTCCAGAGCTCGCTCGGCTCTCGCTCGGCGCCCGCCGGCTCCCGGCGCGGCTCCCGCGGCTCCGGATTGGCCGCCCGGCGCGCCCGAGCAGCGCCCTGATTGGGCGAGCGAGAAGCCCGTGGCGGGATGGGCGGGGCGCCGCGAGGACCAGTTCCCGGGGCTAAGCGCCGCAGCCTGGGTCCTCACTGCCTCCTGGGGGCCGGAGCGGATCCGACCCTGCAGCGCAGCAGATCGGAGAGCGTCGCGGGCAGTCACACCGGGACGGCCAGGAGTGGGGACTGCCTTTGGAGCTCCACCCACAGCCACGCCTGGACTGGACGGTGGGGTGGCCGAGGAGTGGGAATGCTTGTTCCCTGGCCTCACTCCAATGTAGGATTCTGACCTTACGTTCACTTCGAGATAGATAGTCCTGTTACGTAACTCTGGCTTGTAAAACGGGGGCGGCCCAATAGTATTTGTGGGTTGTACTTGGAGTACACATACTCTGTTTGGGGTCCAACCCGAGCCAACAAAGGGGAAAAGACGTCTAAGAGCTTTTCACATCAATTCACTTTTCAGGATGCTTGTGGTGCAGGAGAAGGAAACAAAGTTCATTTATGAGGAACTTAAAAATATCTAACGAGGGAGATGAATCTGGGCAAGCACAATCCTTTTAGCATGTGTGTGGCCCGAATGATTTCCCGGCCGCTGTTCCAAGAGCTGTACCTATATTAATCCAGGAAGATGGGAAAAGGCTGTGAGAAGGATGTCCATTATGCCCTGTGAGACATACCGACAAGTGGCATCAGTTTAGCTTATGGGCAGATTTGCATCTAAAAGATACCAGAATTGTCACATCACAACAAGGAGGCAAAAATTAGGACAGAGAGGATGGTGGGTCAGAGATTTAAATGATTCCCATCTTCCATTTATTTCCATGGCCCTTTAGTCGTCCACCCAGAACTGTTTAAAAAACAGTTCAGCACAAAAGCTAAGCATACAGTTACAAATATACCCGATATAATTTATGTATGGATTGTAATAAGAATGCAGCTGAGACCTGGTGGTGTAGTGGTTGTGCTCAGGACTGTGGCCCACTAGGTTGGAGGTTCAAATTCAGCAGCAGCTCTCCAGGAGCAAGGCTGGGCCTCTTACTCCCACCACCAGACAGCAGTGATGCCAAAAAAGAAAAGAAAAAAAAAAAGAATGCTAAGAGCCCATAATAAAATGATAAAAAAATTAATTAAAAAATCAAAAAGTAAAGCATAAAGTTCACATATGGCCCAAAAATTCCAATTCTATATATATGGAGATATATATCCAATATAGAAACAAATATTATGTAAACTCACGGTCATTGTGGCCATATAGATAAGTATATATATACATGCTATTAAAATATAACAGCACAAATATGTATGCATGAGGTTCACAGTTATCTTACTCATATTACCCAAAGAGTGGAGGAAACTCAAATGCCCATCAACGGATGATTAGATACACAAAAGGCGGTACAGCCATACAAGGACGTATTGTTGTATTCAGCCACAAAAGAAATGAAGTATGGATACATGCTACAGTGAAAGGATTGACCTTGAAAAGATCTTCCTTGGTGAAAAAAATAAGCCAGACACAAAAGGACACATATTGCATGGTTCCACTTATATGAAAAACCCAGAATTGGCACATCCGTGGAGACAGGAATTAGGTTAGTGGTTGCCAGGAGATGAGGGGAGGAAAGGGGATCGGCAGTTGCTAACAGGTATAAGGTTTCTTTTGGAGAAATATGAAAATGTTCTGGAATACATGGTGATGATCGCACATCAATGTGACTGTACTCAAACTCACTGCATTGTAAAGAGTAAAATGTACCTGGGAGGCATCCAGAGAAGAAAATGTTAATCAAATGCACGAGGGTGAGAGCTGAAAGGGCGGAAAAGTAGAGAAGCCCTTGAAAGGCAGTTAAAAATTATCTCCGGCTGCTACCTTCAGTAGCCCTGGGGCCATTTATCTGAGAGTGGTGTGGTCCAATTGAACTTTCAGTCATGATGGAAGTGTTCTTTATCTGAACAGTTTAATACAGAAGCTGTTACCAGCATGTGGCTACTCAGCCCTCAAAATGTGGTTAGTGCAACTCAAGAATGAATTTTAAATGGCATTTAAATTCAGATAACCACATGTGGCTGGTGGCTGCCCTGTTAGCAGTGCAACATCAGACCTTTGTAAAGACGAGAGCAACTGCCCTGGAAATTTAGAGAGACTTCTGGAGGCTGTCTGGGGGAGGCTGTATCTCTAAAGGGCCATAGCCCAGCTTACATCTGGGTAGCTGCTAGAAATCCTTCATCAGATTCTTGCTGCTCCCACTTTTCTTCCTTCCATGAACTCTCAGTGAACTTCCGCCGATCTGGGGTTCAGTTTAGTCTTTAGAACAAGGTGGGCTAGACCCGAGGTGGAATGCTGGGAATATAAAAGATTGTCTGAAACTGTCAGCCAGATGCCAAAGGAGGCGGTCTTTTGAAGAGTGAGAGTCAGAAGAGATAGAAGAAAACCCTTGCTAGAACCTATTTCCTTCCTCCCCTCAAATTCTGTTTCCCTCTTCCTTTCTTCCTTTCTCCCTTCACCCCTCTTCCCCTCCCCGTCAAAGTGAGAAACGGTGCTATGAAGATGCTGAACTGGTGTGCTGAAGAATCTTTATTTAGGTTTCCTATTTCCAACTCAAGCCTGGTAACATCCCTAACACCTTTGAAGCATCTCCCAGTTTCTGCTGATCTTTCCTTTTTATGAACGTTTCTTGAACTTGGAATGGGTAGTATAGGCTGTAATGGCTTTCTAAGTGTTTCCTGTACTATGGTGTCCCCCCAGCAAGAGTGATTTGTTGCATGCGTTCCTGCCTGTTTCATGCCAGCACTGTGCTGACTGCGATGGGTGAAAAGAATGAAAGACAGAACTCAGTGAGGAGGTATATAGAGAAACCATTCAAATAAGTTTCGTGTTGATGAGGTGGGCGGGGGTGGGGGTGGGGGTGGTGGTGGTGGTAAGGGGATGGGGGGGGGGGGCTGTCCATCACAGCTCATTGAAAGCCAAGGGCAAAGAGTAGCTGGGAAATCAAAAGAGGCTTCTCCGAGGAGGTGACATTTGTGCTGAAAGAATTCGAGGGATGAGTAAAAGATTCACTCTTATTATTTGATCCCCCTCTTCCCCATTTGTACCACCCTCCCTGGATATGTGGGCTTGAGGTGACATGTTAGGAGACATTTTGGAAGCTAGTGTTTCAAAGAAGGCAAGCCACATTAGTTCAGTCTCAGTGACAAGGTTTTGTATTGCTGCCCGGGGTTCGTTCTTTTTTTCTTGTTTTTAAACTGTTGTGTTGGGTTTTTTAATGAAGAGGGTTGGAGAGCACCAGGGAATGGCCATTTTAACCTTCCTGGGCTGTTTTTTTTTTTTTTGGGGTGGGGGGCATCACTGCTCTCCAGCGGTGGGAGTAGGAGGCCCAGCCCCACTGCTGGAATTGAACCTCTGTCCCAGTGGGCTGCAGACCTGCACACAACCACTTTGCCACCGGGGCTCAGCCCCTGGGCTGGTTTTTTAATTTTTTTCTTTATGCTCCTGCTCTTGCTGCTAGCAGCCACCTCCTCGTGTCCACTGTTGGCGGGCTTCCCCTTCAGGGAGTGCTTCTTCTCTTTCTTCGGGATGCTCCCGCCATTTGCTGCCTCCGGAGACTCCAGGTTCTAAGTCAACAATCACACTTGTTTCCCTCAAGGCTTAGTCTTAAGAAGAAAACAAATCAAACAAATCTGCTGTAAAGGCATCTCTCACCTGACAATGGCCGCAGCCTTCTCATGGGTCTCATGCTTAATTTGATTGTACTAATCCAGTGTATTCCAAGTTCCAGGTCATTGTGTCCAACTGTCACCATTCTTGCTATCCCCATGTGTCACCTCCACCTATGTTTTCCTGTATTCCACGGTTCCTCTAAGTTGACTCTTGTTTTGTTCGACCTTATTGATTTTTGTGTGTGTGTGTTTTTTTTTTTTTTTGCATCACTGCCCTCTGGTAGTCGTGGGAGCTAGCCAGGCTTGCTCCTGGAGAGCTGCTGCTGGATTTGAACCTCCAAGCCCACAGGCTGCAGTCCCGCACTCAACCTCTGCACCACCGGGTCTCAGCCCCTGTTCAACCTTATTGAAAAAGAAATTTTGTTTGTTTGGTTTTTGGGCATCACTGCCCTCTGGTGGTGGGAGTAGGAGGCCCAGCGTTGCTGCTGGATTTGAACCTCCAACCCAGTGGACCGCGCAGTCCCACACACAACTACTACGCCACCGGGGCTCAGCCCGAAAAAGGAATTTTTATATTAGTGTGAAAACCAATATCACTGGCAATACATAGAACAGAAGTAGTTCAAAGTCGTTCAGTGAAAGTAAAGTCATGTTATTTCATATTAACTTGATATTTTGGCTACCGAAATTTTTGAACTCAAGGTTTTGCCTTGGGGCACAAAGGAAGATAAGCATTTCTTAGAAAAGCCGATGACTAAGCTCTTGGTTTTTAACCAGAAGGGTGGCCATTCAAATCCACCGGCCACTCCACGGGAGAAAAGTATGTCAGTTTACACTGTAGATATTTTAATCTTGGAAGTCCCATACCATCGGTCACAGAGTTCGCTGTGCATGAGCCGAAATTGCCTCAACAGCGATGGGCTAAAGGACAGACACATCAGCACTGAACCGATCCTTTCTCTTTGACTTAAGCAAACAGACTAAAAGAGAATAGAAAAAAAGGTAACCCTGTCACTATGTCAGGCAATGATTCTCAGTGTTTCCTTTGCAGAAACTCAGCGCCTGCAAAAGGCGCCAGGGCCTCCCCTGGGGGGTCGCCCTCTCTTAAACACTGTTCGGATGCGTGGTGCTCCACGCTATCAGACTGTCTGAGGCGTCAATGTCATCGTTTCCTTCTCCTACTCAAAATCCTGCACTGGTCCTTCATTGCCTACAGAGTCATGTCCTATTTCTTTGTCATGAAGTACAGGATCCTCCTTGATGATGCCCAACCTACCTATCTTCCAGTGGTACCATTTTTCCTCTTTCATTTTATATTCTACCCCCATTGAATGATTTGTGCATCCCCAGAATATATGCTGTCTCTCATGCTTCTGTGATTTTGGAAAGGCTGTTCCCTCACTAGGTACCTGGTTCCCCTACCTACCCCCACACTCCTCATATCCCAGGACTCTTCCCCACTCATGGATACTCATCTGCCCAGAACCTGGCACACACTGTAATGATGACTCTGCACACCTCTAGAAGTACCTTCTTTTTAAAAAATCCTTTTATTGGGGGCTCAGACAGCTCTAAGCACAATATATACATACACACATCATATCGGAATTTACATCTTTCTTCTAAAATTGGGGCTTGTACACCTCTTATCACTAGCCATCCATCCATCCATGTGTCAAGCACATTTGTACATTTGTTGCCATCATCATTCTCAAAACATTTGCTCTCTAGAAGCACCTTCTTTGGGGGATCTTCCCCTCTGCCATGAACCATGTCTGGAAACATCTACAAGTATCTCGGAAGCTCTTCTATGATTCAACAGCCCTGACTGCAGGTGAGTCACGCGTGGGCGACGAAAGCAAAGCAGGTCAGTCAGATTCCCTAAGCATTTCATAACAGGCACAGATCATTGAAATTTCTCTTCCTCTGGTTTAAATTGAAGAGAAAAAGTGAGAGGAGCAAGGTGGAGAGAGTTTCTCCACTGCACTTGGTATGCTTCCTTCTTTGAGGTGATGCAAACCTCCCTTTTGCTTTGTGGGAGAGTCTCCAGTGTCTCTTGAATTAAATTTTTTCCTAAACTCATTTCGAAGCACTCACTAATTTATGCCCAGGAATTTGGAAGGCAGCTACCTGGCCAATCAACTGAAAGAGATCCTTATGTGTGCCCCTCCCCCCAAAAGCTGACTCAACAGAATATAGAAATTACTACAAACCAGGCATATCACATGCAAATTAAATTTAGCTGAAGATAATTCAACAACAGCAGTATATCAACGCAGAGCTGCCAGAAGTAATTCAAGCCAGATTCAGAGAAGAACACAGCTTAAGGGACATCATTGCTAAGGCGACTGGATGTTGGCAGAAACTTGGAGACTACCAGAAACATGTTTACGTGTGTTTCCTTGACACGTGAATGCCTTCCACTGTGTGGCTCACCACAAACTTTAGAGAGCATCGAGAAGAAGGACAATTCCAGAATATGTCGTTGTGCTCAAGGGGAACCTGTCCAGAGACCAAGATGCAGTTCTTGGAACAGAAATCTTGCATGGGTTAAAAAGTGTATCTTTTGGGGCTGAGCCCCGGTGGCATAGTGGTTGTGCATGGGACTGCGGCCCACTGGGACGGAGGTTCAATTCCAGCAGTGGGGCTGGGCCTCCTACTCCCACCACCGGATAGCAGTGATGCCCCCCCCCCCAAAAGTATCTTTTGAACGTGTTTATTCAATCTGTATATTAAGCAAACAATCCAAGAAACCGGACATTATGAAGAAGAATGTGGCATCAGGGTTGGAGGAAGACTTACTACCAACCTTCCATATGCAGGAGATGCAACCTTGCTGCACTGGCTGCCCTCGCTGATGAAGAGCCGAGACTGCAGCCTCTAGAAAGGATGACAATTCAGTGTAAAGAAAGCAAAAATCTTCAAATCTGGATCAACAGATCACATCATTGTAAACATAGAAAAGACTGACGGTGCCAAGGATTTCATGTTTGGGGTTCATAATCAATACTCAGTAGCACAACAGTAAAACAAAGATTGCATTGGGCAAGTTTGCTGCACAAGGTCTCTTTAAAGTTCAAAAGCAAAGATGTCTTTGTGAGGACTAAAGAATGCTTGATGCATCAATATTTATGACAAGATCTCAACAGCCTTACTTCTAAGGAGCCCTCTAGCTGCACTTCTGCCAAGGCAGGTTTGTCCTTCTGGTGTGCTCAATATTCATCAACAAAACCATCACCTAAGTGCATCGAGTCTCCTTATTCCTTGCCCAATTTCCACATCCATACAAGACTATTGAGATCTTGTCATAAATATTGTGGACATGTTATCAGTAGAGACGGGTCCCTGTAAAAAGTCATCCTGCTTGGTGAAGTAGAGGATGAGTTCAAAGAAGAAGAAAGTCTTGGGTGAGAAGGATTGACATAATAGCTAAAAGAATGGACTCGGGCTGAGCCCCAGTGGCCTAGTGGTTGAGTGCAGGACTGTGGCCCACTAGTTTGGTGCTTCAAATCCAGCCAACAGCAAGGCTGAGTAGCTCCCACGACCACCAGAGGGCAGTGATGCCCCCCCCAAAAAAAAACAAAACTAAAAAGAATGGACTCTACTGGCGACGAGTGTGAGGCCATGTCTCTATCTGTTGTATATAGGGTCATGGGAGTGGGAGCTACCTTGACAGCATCACATAATAGTTTGAATTCAGTGTCTGACACTTGCAACCAAGTGTCCTAACACATCCTTAATCACCTTTGAAGTCTTGATATAAACACTAGTCTTTTTAAAGCCTTCCTTGATCCACACCCTCTCCTGCACAAAAACAAAACAAAACAAACAAACAAAAAAACAACCTATAAAGATGCCTCTTCTCGTTTACATCCTGAGCTCTCAGGTGTATCTTTCTGTGTGTGTGAGTAAAGGACTGAGTATCCTATTTCTCTTGCCATTTGGATTGCTCAACGCCTCTGGGGGGAATAGGGTCTTAGAACCTAACAAACTATTGACATAAGGTACTAAGAGAAGTTAAAATTTGCAGTTAAGGTACAGATAAGAGCTAGACACACAGGGAATCCACGTCAGATAAACCCCTCAGGACCAATAATGAGAGTAGTGATACCAGGAGGCTAAGAAGAAGATGGGGGAGAAAGGGGAATTTATCACAAGGATCTACATATAACCCTCTTCCAAGGGTGTGGACAATATAATAGTGGATGAAGGGAGACATCAGTCAGTGTAAGACATGACAAAATAATGCTAACAAATTATCGAGGGGTCATGAGTAGGGGAAGATACGGAAGGGAGGGAGGGGGAAAATGAGGGGCCGATATACCAAGGACTCAACTAGAAAAAAAATGTTTTGAAAATGATGATGGCAACATAGGTACAAATGAGCTTGACACAATGGATGTAGGTATATGGATTATGATAAGAGCTTTAAGAACCCTCAATAAAATGATTTCTTAAAAATTCAGCAGTTATAACGTTTTCTTTTTCATCTGGAAAGCACAGATTTCCATGTCATCCTTGCTTAGGGGCTATGCAAATTTTCTCTGCTTTGCTCCAATTTTAGTAAATGTGTTATCAAAGCAAGTAGGGAATTTTTAAAAACCAAACTTAACCCTAAGAAGAACTTGAAGAATATACCTACAGCAGAGGTCTGTTCTCACTAGCCCTTCCACATTGGAGTAGAAAGGAAGAAGAGGTCCATGCCATCATCCCACCTATAGCAACCATCAAAATGCAGCCAGCACCTGGAGCTGAGGCCTGAACTCCAACCCAGCCACGGCCCTCTAGTTCACTCCAATTCATCGGGACCATACAGAACAGAGAAGAACTGCTTGTTAGGATTTCTGAGACTATCTGTATAAACAGTGTTATTGATGCTTCACCTACATATCACAGAGTTCAATAGTTCCATCATATTAAAAAGAGTCAAACAGGGCTGAGCCCCGGTGGCGTA